>JAFLJL010000175.1:27500-127737 GCA_018398815.1 Conus ventricosus | reverse complement strand
GCATACGTAGTACACAGAGACCAGTGATAATGATGTGGCATAAGTAGTACACAGAGAACAGTGATATTGATGAGGCATAAGTAGTACACATAGACCAGTGATAATGATGAGGCATAAGTAGTACACAGAGACCAGTGATAATGATGAGGCATAAGTAGTACACAGAGACCAGTGATAATGATGTGGCATAAGTAGTACACAGAGACTAGTGATAATGATGAGGCATAAGTAGTACACAGAGACCAGTGATAATGATGAGGCATAAGTAGTACACAGAGACCAGTGATAATGATGTGGCATAAGTAGTACACAGAGAACAGTGATAATGATGAGGCATAAGTAGTACACAGAGACCAGTGATAATGATGAGGCATAAGTAGTACACATAGAACAGTGATAATGATGAGGCATAAGTAGTACACAGAGAACAGTGATAATGATGTGGCATAAGTAGTACACAGAGAACAGTGATAATGATGAGGCATAAGTAGTACACAGAGAACAGTGATAATTATGTGGCATAAGCAATACACAGAGTGAGGTGATATTATGTGACATAAGTAATATAGAAAGCATAGTGTAAAAATACATGTGACAAAAGCAATGCTCAGAGTGTAATGATGTGATGTGACAAAAGCAATGCTCAGAGTGTAATGATGTGATGTGACAAAAGCAATGCTCAGAGTGTAATGATGTTAAAATGACAAAAGCAATGCTCATAGTGTAATGATGTGATGTGACAAAAGCAATGCTCAAAGTGCAATGATACATGTGGCAAAAGCAATGCTCATAATGTAATGATGTGATGCGACAAAAGCAATGCTCATAGTGTAATGATACATGTGGCAAAAGCAATGCTCATAGTGTAATGATGTTACGTGACAAAAGCAATGCTCATAGTGAAATGATGTTATATGACAAAAGCAATGCTCATAGTGTAATGATGTGATGTGACAAAAGAAATGCTCATAGTGTAATGATACATGTGGCAAAGCAATGCTCATAGTGTAATGATGTTACATGACAAAAGCAATGCTCATAGTGAAATGATGTTATATGACAAAAGCAATGCCCAGAGTGTAATGATGTGATGTGATGGAAGCAATGCACAGAGAGCTGTGAGGTGATATGACACACAGAGGAAAGTGATGGTGAAAATGATGGCATCCATCCTCTCGAGTCAATGATATTGTACCATGGATCATTCACTGTGGAGTTGCTTTGCCTACTGTGGCTGAAGAACCTGGTCCTTGAGCGGCAGACTCTATGGCTGTTGCTGCAATTGAAGTCTCGGTCATGAGTGTCTGTGGGTGCCGACGCAATTCTTTGCCGTCTACAGCGCCTCTGGTCCTTCCACTGGCCTCTCTCCTCTGCTCTGCTTCCTTGATGCCGGCCTTGATGGTGGGCCGCCGGCTGACCCAGTCGGAAGCTGCTTTCTTCAGGTCTGCTGAATCGAGGCAGCCCGCTCTTG
This sequence comes from Conus ventricosus, assembly GCA_018398815.1. NCBI lineage: Eukaryota > Metazoa > Mollusca > Gastropoda > Neogastropoda > Conidae > Conus > Conus ventricosus. The sequence continues at coordinate 126,266 of JAFLJL010000175.1, read as the reverse complement.
GGTCGCACTTGCTTACATCTTTGTAGCATAGGTCGGGGCGTCCTGTGGGTTTGGAGCCTGTAGCCAGCTCGCCGTACAGCATATCCTTTGGGACATCGTCGTCTATGCGGCTGACGTGGCCAATACAGCGCAGACGTCTCTGTCTCGGCATGGGGAACATGCTAGGCATCCCTGCCTGGGGCAGGACGTCCTTCTTGCTGATAGAGTACAGCCAAGTGATGTCCAGGAGTCTTATGAGGCAGTGTAGGTGGAAGGTGTTCAGTTTGGATTCTTGTCAAAAGTACAGGGTCCATGCTTCACTTCCGTAGGGAAAAGTGCGCAGCATGTAGGATTCGTACACTTTCGTCTTGGTGTCTGACGTTAGCATGGTGATGTCCCAGACTCTCTCCACTAGACGGCCTTGTGGGTGACGAGCACATAGTTGAACAAGGGTCTTTGGGTAATCATGAAGTCGAATTGATGCCAGTGACGGGATCTGGGGTGTCTCCAGGTGTGTCTCTGGTGTGGCTTGGTGGGGAAGGTGTTTGTGATACAGAGGTGATGGAAGCAGCAAAGTTCAAGTAACCGCTATCCATTCTCGTTGAGCGTGCTGATGCCGAACCAGCTGGTGCAGTGGGGCCAGGAGTTGTGGTATGCATCAATTCGGGCTTTGAAGTCCCTGACCGAGAAATGGTTTTCCTTTGCAGGTACCTCTCTGATCTTGGCTTTCAGCTTTGGCACCATACTGTGTTGGCTTGTCTCTTTCTGTTAGATCCAGTCAGTAAAGCCGACAGAGTCTAAGGATGTGATGTACAGCAGATTGTGGACTTCAGTCATCTTTAGCCTCGGCTGTAGAGTAGACTGTGGGTGATATAGACGCTAAAGATGTCTGCTGGGTTAGAAGAGGTCGCGAGCCAGGGAGAGAGGATTCGCGTTGCCGCTTGAAGCGTTTATGTCTCACCTGAAGAAGACCTAAGAGGTCAAAACGCGTTGTGTTTTGTCTTGTGACTCATTTGTCCACGTCCTCTGGGCGGTTCGCTAACATCTATTTAGATTTTTTTTTCTTTCAGCTGTGTTTTTTTTTTCAAAAGTAGATTTATTTGTGGAGGATGAGTTTCGTTCAAGAATGGACGACAGATTGGCAACAGCTTATTTACCGGTAATCATAGCGTATGCAAGTTTCAGGTGGTGAATAGAATAGTTGGTGTTTTTTCTTTGATATTCATGACATTTCCTTTCAAGTTGGAACAGCTTGAAACAAAAGTCTTTTCAAGACAGGCGTTCACTTACTCTGAATGCATGTTTTGATTGGTTCGCAGCTTTCAATGGGCTCGAGAGTTGGGCGCTGATGGTCTGTGATACACGCAACGTTGAGCCCGTTCATGCTTATTCGTACTGTGTTTGCAAGGTGTTTTGGGCATTTACAGTTTGTGGGATGGAATACTGTCCTTGGCACATTTAAATAGTATATGTCAGGACTTCAGCACGTTTCCGACTCTGCTGAACTTCCTCTTCGATCAGTTCTTTTTGGATACTGTTAAAGGGTCGCGGTTAGGTTTTGTTTAATTGAGATTGTCGGCTAAGATGGTACAGAGCAGTTTTGCATCCCAAGACAACTGAAGCATAATGTGCAGATCGTCGTGAAAACACTACGCATAGTCTGGGACCAGTCAAGGAATGTAATGTGACAGAACTAATGTATAGAGTACAATGATGTAATATGACAAAAGTAATGTATAAGGTACACTGACGTAATCTGACAGAAGTGATGCATAAAGTACAATAATGTGATGTGACAGAAGTATAAAGTACAAGGAAGTGATGTGACAGAAATAAAGTATGAGGTACGATGATGTGGTGTGACAGAAGTAACGCGTAAAGTACAATGCTGTGATGTGACTGAAGTAAAGTACCATGATGTGATGTGATTAAAGTATAAAGTACAATGATGTGATGTGACGAAGTAAAGTATAAAGTACAATATTGTAAAGTGACAGAAGAAATGCACAAAGTACATTGATGTGATGTGACAAAAGTAAAGTATAAAGTACAATGATGTAATGTGACAGAAGTAATGCATGAGGTAAACGATAAGATGTGACAGAAGTAATATATAAAGTACAGTGATGTGATGCGAATGAAGTAAAGTGTAAAAACAATGATGTGATCTGACAGGTACAATAATGTGATGTGACTGATGTAAAGCACAAGTACAATGATGTGATGTGACTGAAGTAAAGTATAAAGCACAATAATGTGATGTGACTGAAGTGAAGTTTTAAATACAATAATGTGATGTGACTGAAGTAAAGTGTAAGGCACAATGATGTGATGTGATGTGATGCGACAGAAGTAATCCATAAAGTACAATAATGTGATGTGACTGAAGTAAAGTTTCAAATACAATAATGTGATGTGACGGAAGTAAAGTATTAAATATATACAATAATGTGATGTGACTAAAGTAAAGTCTAACGTACAATGATGTGACAGAACTAACGCATAAAGTACAGTGATGTGATGCGACAGAAGTAAAGTTTGAAGGGCGACAATGTGATTTGACAGAAGAAAAGTATTAAGTGCAATGATGTGATGCAACAGAAATAATGTATAAAGTGTAATGTAATGCTGCAGAGGTAATGCATAAGGTACAATGATGTGATGCTGCAGAGGTAATGCATAGGTACAATGATGTGATGCTGCAGAGGTTATGCATAAGGTACAATGATGTAATGCTGCAGAGGTAATGCATAAGGTACAATGATGTAATGCTACAATAAGCAGGAGCATCCCGCCGAGTAGGTCGAAATTCAAGATGAAAGATTTCAGGCGCCCCATGTAAGTGATATCATCTGTCGTAATTATACATATTACACACTCAATCTCTCTTGTCTATCTGCCTGTCTTGGTCTGCCTGCCCCCCCCTCTCTTCTCCTCTCTCTCTCTCCTTCTCTCTCTCTCTCTGTCTCTTGTCCTCACTCTCTCTCTCTCTCTCTCTCTCTCTCTCTCTCTCTATACTTATATATTATATATATATTATATACATATATAGATCAGTATGAATAAAAAGCTAGAGCAATTCTACAAGTGCTCAACCCTTGGGGAGCAACATTAGTTAAAACAAGTGTAAAAGACGAATATTAAAATTATCTACAAATTTGTTTCTAGCGCTTGGCTATAGTCAGGATGGATTTGGGTTGCCACCGCCGGTGTTATGTAGCGTGTGGGCCCCGGTTGTTGTAAGGGCTGTGTTGTTGTTTTTTTTTCATTTTCTGATGTCACGGTAGACTGGTATACAATATTGTTGTGAAGACATTTACTGCTTAGTGGACACAGCTCTTTTTGGTGCAATTGCAAGATTTCCTTTCTTCACCTTTCTTTGCTGTTTTGGTTTTCATTTTGTTGGATGCATCAATTAGGTTTTTGAGGTTGGGCATACATGCGTACGATAGTTTGACAGTGTTTTTGTTAAATATTTTGGACAAATTGTGTTCTTTTGGAAATGAAGTTGTCAGGATTTGAAGAATTCTTTCCCTATGTTTGTTTTGAGTTTCATGTTGTATGGGATGATGTAGATGTGGAACTACTCAACAAAGCACTGAAGTTTGCCAGTAACCACACAGACAAAACAGGGTCAGAAATGGAAATCATTCTCCACACCAAGAAAACATTACTGCAAAGCAGAAATGAAACCTGGATCAAGAAAACGAACAGAAACTCAACATTTGACGTAACTATGGGTTCATATGATGGTGCAGAAACATGCGAACTGGTTGGACTATTCATGCTATCCAACATCAAGAAAAAAATTCAGAAAGGAAGTCGGACTGTACAGAGATGACGGCCTTGCTGCACTAACCAACAACCCAAGAACCATTGAAAACGTGAAGAAAGAACTATGCAAATTCTTCCAAAATCACAATTAAAAATTACCATTGAAGCAAACAAAAAGGTAGTGAATACTTAGACTAACACTGTATCTCAATAATCACACTATAAACCATACAGAAACCCAACGATACACCTCTTTATGTACACATCAAAAGTAACCGCCCACCATCTGTATTAAAGACCATACCCCACGGCATAAACAAGAGACTATCAAATCTGTCATGCAGTGAGAAAGTGTTCAACAATGCAGCAGTAGAATACCAGGATGCACTACGAGGAAGTGGATACAATTACAAACTACAACACAACCCAGATAACAACACAAATAAAAGCAAGAAAATAGAAAAAGAAAAATAATATGGTACATCCCCCCATACAACGGGAAACTCTTCAAAATCCTAACAACTTCATTTCCAAAAGAACACAAACTGCATCCAACAATATGAAAACCAACACAGCAAAAAAGGGTGAAGAAAGGAAATCTTGCAATTGCACCAAAAAAGAGCAGTGTCCACTAAGCAATAAATGTCTTCACAACAATATTTTATACCAGGCGCCCGTGACATCAGAAAATGAAAAAGAAACATGCATAGGGATCACTGAAAACCCCTATAAAACCAGATATGCAAACCACAAACAGTCATTCAACAAAGGAAAATACAAAAACCAAACTGAATTGAGCAAATACATTTGGTAACTTAAAGACGCAAAAATAAACTATAACAAGAGCATCACCATACAGCAATGTTTCAAAAAGATGCAACCTATGCCTAATTGAAAAATGGCTAATACTATGTAAACCCCACTTAGGAACCCTTAAAACTAAAACAGAAATAGCAAATAACTGCAGGCACAAATGGAAATCGTTGTTAGTGAACACACCCCGTACAACAACCTGAAAACCCCCCAAAACACGTGCAACCAACATGCACGCAAAAAAAGCAGCAACCGGGCCCCACACGCTATATATCACCGGCGGTGGGCAGCCCAAAAGAGAACTAATAAATACCAAGCCTAGCTCAACCGCCCTCAACCAGTTTTGGGCGGTTGCCCTAGGCTAGGTATTTATTAGTTCTCTAACTAGTAAACCCTACAAACATGCATACTGTGTAGGATTATCCGTTTTCAATACTAATTTACTAAACTTTTCAGATTTTAGTTTTTGCTTAATCCTATGTTTTTCCTGATCATTTTCAATAACATCATTTTCACGCATACATTCATCAAATGCGTCTCTGTCTTTCATGTGAAATAAAACTACAGTCTTTAACTGTTCTCTAAAGTCTTTTAAAACCGAGTTATATTTTTGACATAAAATCCACACACTTATCCCAGCTAGTTTCTACCTGCATTATATCTTTATAAGTTTACAAAACTTTGCATAACAGATAGACACGAGGCAGCGGCGGCTATAGAGACCCGTCATTAGGCTGACACCCGATCACTTAATTTATGCTCTTCTATGCTAGGGTCTTACGACTTGGCACAGACAAGAGGTTTTCGTTCGCACAGAACACAGCACACAGTCAATTAGTTGTCAATGCCAACAACCAAACAATGCTACATACCTTCTTCACCTCCAGTCGGCTGCCCGCTCATCGCGCGTGCACGCTCAACCAATCGACAGGGAGTATGACGTCATTTTTTAGCTGGGGAAGGCCGGATCTCATGATCGCGCGACATTGTTGATTCCACTGGGCATGCGCATTAACGAGGTAAAACCAACCTGTATTACACAGTTTGTAACAGTCTTGTTTAGCAAAGCCCGAGCTGAACGTTGTTGTGATCTATGGCTAAGTGTGATGATGATGTAGACAAAGCATTATTGCAGCTAAAAAAAGTACTACATATTGATGATGAAGAATGTATGTCTTTTGAAGAAGAAGAACTGTTTAGAAAAGATCCTAAAATCGTAAAATCTATTGAAGAACATATTAAATTTCACTCAGAACATTTAACATACTGGAAAGAAGTGGAAAAAGCTTTCAATCACCAAGGAGAACAAAGTGCTGCTGGATAGGAAGCCTTGTACAAAAAGAATCTGCCAAAAAAAACACAGCATTTTTCATTTCTTTCCGAAGCAAAAAAATCACCACGGCCTTCAAAACAACTTGAGCAAATTAAAGGAAAGAACTGTTGAATGAACTTGAAAACCATGTAATCAAAGACAGGATTAATGGTTGTGGCATTCTGGTTTTCAATGATTCTACAAAGGATCTTGTGACAATCAAAAACATAGTGAAAAATTCTGGAAAGATAATTAATCAAAACAATCTGCTCTACTTAGTGATTATGTTTGTTATGGAATGTGGATGTTGAAACTTTGTATGTGTCTTGAACCAACTGATTTTCAACACTTTGTTAATGAGAACTGTGGTATCAGCGTGTCTTGGGGGTATAAAATTATGAAAGTGGCTAAAGTTTCCAACCTGTACCCACGCCTTCAACAGCTGAACATCACAATAACAACAGCTGTTAAAATTATATCAAATCTACAAAAAGCTCTGCAAGTTTTTCCAACAGACGCCTACAAGTGGACCAAAGTTTAAGTAAGTGTTTTTTCCTGCACTTTTCTAGAATAGTCTAGAAATAGGAAGTGAGAATTTTTTAAGCTGCTCTTGAGGGAGTGTTCTTTAATTAAGTTCTTAATCAAGTCTCCTCAAGTTCTTAATAAGTTCTTGATCAAGTCACCTTTAGTCACCTCAAGTTCTTAGTTAAGTTTTTAATCAAGTCACCCCAAGTTCTTAATAAAGTTCTTAATCAAGTTCTTAATTAAGTTACTCTAAGTTTCTACTTAAGTCACCTCAAGTTCTTAATAAGTTCTTGATCAAGTCACCTCAAGTACTTAATCAAGTCACCTCAAGATTGTAATTAAGTCATCCTCTAAGTACAACCAAGTTCTTATTTAAGTGAATTTATAATTATTTATTATTGCATCTGAAATGGATCAAAATGAACTTTTGTTGTTGGCGGTTCTGGCATGCTTTTTTGTTCGGTTTCTGTATTTAGTGGTTGAGATTTTTTTTGACTGCTTTGGTTTTTGCTCTCTTTGTTTATATATTTTATAGCCGTAATAACCACCCCCAGCAATACCGCCAAAAATGACAATTGCTTTAAGAAAATTCCATGAAGACTTTGGCGGTGTAGGCAACCCCATTGTTGTTGTAGGTCTTGAATCAACTTGTTCTGGTATTTTTATAGCTGGCATTGAAACAACTGGCTGTGGCTCTAGCACTTTTTCATTATGTGCTTGTAATTTTAATATTGTTTGTTTGTTCCACTCTGCTAATTTTTTTCCTGCTGCAACGCGCCCAGGATGAGGAGGTTTTTTACTGGTCACTTTCTCCACCTGATTCAATGTTTTCTGCTGATTTTCTGGCTCGGTCATTTTTAAGGGAAGTAAAATCTATATGATTAAAAGTAATTAATCCCATGATTAGCGGCGCCAATAATGTTCCAAATCTGTAATATAGATCACATCCTAGAGACTCTAATGACTTTGTTAAAACTGGATCCTGCGTTAAATCATACATAAAATCTTGTTCAGAATCAATAGGTGCAAATCTGGCTACTAGTTTAGTGTACAAACTAAGAACTGTTTCACCGACACTTTTTACCATTCTTGATCCTAGTTGCGCTTCATACCTGTTATGAGTAGAAAGAAACTCGTGGAGAGCGTGGCAGCAGAGAGTCCTCAGAAGAGAAGCCCCCTTCAAGCAAGTGTTTCGGCCCTTATTCCTGACACTCTAGGGGGGTTGGGCCACACCCGGTTCATGACTCCGGATGTCCCTCTGCTGCCCCTTTTTTTTCCCCCATCTTGGGACGAGCCATGGCTGGGATTCGAACCCATGACCCTCTGGACATGCTCATTTTCTACTTAATGACTCGCGCTTTAACCACTGAGCCACAGGGACACCTGATATTTGTAGGGAAATTAAGCCTTATGAAGTTCACTTTTGTTCCTCCTTGACCAGATCCAGCTTGAACACCTCTCTGCCGCTTCTGCCATTGCTTTCAGGGCTCTGGTTTTTTCCTTCCCTGCAACTGAGAGCTGTTTCATGAGGCTGTATGCAGACGTTCCTACAAATCCCCTAGCTCCAATTTCTGCAGTGAGGACTTTGACCTGATAGCCTTCTCTCCTCAGGCTGTTTGCCAGATCAGCATACTTTTCAGTCTTGTAGATTTGAGCTGCCTCCATTCTGTTCTCATATGGCACCGTGAGCTCGATCATGATCAGCTGCTTGGTTGACTTAGAGTGGACTACTATGTCTGGTCTCATGCCACTCTTGCTGATGATCTCTGGGTGACTCTTCCATTCTGGGAGGTCTGCAGTGCACTCCCAGTCATCTGCCCCATCCAGCAGACTCTGCCTGCATGTTTCGAGTGGCACTGTTGTTCTTGGCCATGATTTGCTGCCTCCTGCCGTGAAGAATGTTGCGGGTGCTTTTGGAGTCCTGATTCTCCCTTTTGTGGTGTTGGTACTAGCCCAGACTACTTGTACAATTTCTTTGAGCACTTGGTTGTGCCTCCATGTGTACCTTCCTTGAGCCAGGGCTACTTTACATGAGCTTAGAACATGCTCCACTGTTTGTTTTTTATGGCAGAGGGGGCATGCAGGATCGTCTGTTTTCCCCACTTCACCAGGTTTGCATTTGAGGGCGGAAGGTCATATGCAGATCTGAGAATGAAGCTGATCCTGAGAGGGGCCATGTGCCAAATGTCATTCCAAGTTAGACTTCTTTGGAGTGCATTCTCCCACGTTGTCCATTGCCCTTGCTGGCTCTGCTGGACTGCTTTTTGGAGTCTTTTTTGGTCTTCTTCTTTTCTCATCTCCTGAATCATCATGTCTCTTTTGGCTTTTCCTTTGGCCTTTGACCACCATTCAGTTTTGGTCACCCCCAGTCCTTGTCTGTTGGTCTGTGTGTGTCCTGTTATTTCTCTGATCTTGAGACTTTCTTTTGCAGAATCCATCGCCTCTTGAACTTTCCATTTTCTGCCTGTCTTCAGCTGGGGCTTGATTGCTTCTACCACCTTGTCTCCTGAGTCCTCCAGCATGCTTTGAAGTCTGATCTTCCCTGCTTTGTATTCCTCCAGGATGGATTTCAGTGGTAGTTTGAGCTTTGCTTGGCGACAGTACAGCGTGATGTCAGTCAGACAGGGTGGGACACCAAGCCATTTCCTTGTGAACTTGTTGATTTTGGCTTCCATTGCCTCCACTGTGCTGGTGCAGATGTCGTATATCATCAGAGGCCATAGGAGCTTTGGTATCAGCATGAACTGCAGACACCAGACCTTGTATTTGCCAGGGAGCCCACACTGGTCAATGGTCTCCAAGCCTTCTTCCGACATCTGCTTGGTTTCTTTTGCTCTTTGTGTGTCTTTCAGCGTATCATCATACCATCTTCCAAGGCTCTTGACTGGTTCTTCTGTGACTGTTGGAATGGCCTGGTTGGCAACACTGAAGACCACAGATTCGGCCACTTTTCCTTTCCTCAGTGAGAGACTCCGTGATTTCTTTGGCTTGAACTTCATTCTGGATGAGGCAACTGTGTCGTCCAGCCTCTCCAGCACATGACGTGTCTCGTCTTCTCTGGATGAAATCACTGTAGTGTCATCCATGAAGGCCTTGAGAGGAGGCATCTTGTATCCATCGCCAAGGTCTGTCTGTCTCGCGTTGTTTGTTGCTGCTTTCAAGATGAGTTCCATTGCCAGCACGAACAGTATCGGGGAAATTGCACAGCCATTGCAATGCCCACTTCCAAGTTGATCCAATCAGTTTGTGTACTCCTTGGTAGAGAACCGCATTGAGAAGCCATTGAAGTACTTCTTGAGCATGTCGCGGATGTTCTTTGGCACATGGTACATCTCAAGAGCCAACTGTATCATCTCATGGGGTACAGATCCATATGCGTTTGCCAGATCAAGCCACACTACGTCCAGGTCTCTCTTTTCTGTTTTTGCTTTTTGGATTGCGTCCCAGATCATTGTGGCGTGTTCTACACAGCCAGCCACGCCTGGGATGCCACCTTTCTGGACTGACACATCCTTTACAGTGTCTTGTGGCGACATTTGTTGAATTTTTCTATGCTGAATTCATTTCCGAGGAACTGTTTTGTTTTTCCACATGCTGCCAAAGAATACAGCCTTTCCTTTTTGGGCATAATAACTTGGTCATCAACCTGGTCATTTGTAATCATAAGTTCAGGAAGGTTTAGCAGATCATCGCTGTTCATGTTTTATTACTAAATATAATTATTATTTTGTTTTTAAAAAAATGAGCGCCAAAAAGACTGTTACCAATCTTGTATACCATTCTGCTGTTATTGGAGGCCTAAGTATAGGATACACAATGCTTGGTAAAAGCTTGTTAAAAATTAAAACGGCAGATCTTGGCAAGCTAGGCTTTGAGGATTCAGCAAAGCTAATTGCTATCATTACAGCTTCGTTTGCTACGAAAGATTTTCTAGTTAAGCAAGGAATAATTCCAGACAGTATAAATATGTAAAATAAAAAATACATTTATAAAAATGGCTTCATTCGTAATGATGATAGGCGGCGCTGTGGTTAATGCGCTTGCTTTTAGCGGAAGTAATTACGCATTTAGTAAACTACAAACTAATGAAGAGAGAAAAAGACATAACAAAGCTATGGAGCAACTAGCAGCTGCACAAGATTACTATGAAAAGCAGAGAATTGAGCAGTTAGATTTTATTAACGACAAACTGAAAAATCAGGGACATGCAGCTTACACATTTAAAGACGTTGACCAGGCAATAAAAGAATATTTTCTTGTAACAGGCAAACCAATCGAGACATTGCCCCCACCAAAATTCAGTGACTTTTATCAACCATCAGAAAAACAAAAGATGCAAGAAATATTATTTATTGTCTTTGGTATGACCGTTGTGTATTTTGTTGCACATAATATTGGTGAATAAAAATGAACAAAATCTATTATTCGCCAAAAGGATATTGGAAGGGAATCACCGCAATAAAAAAGCTAAGCCAAGCAGCGGGAGTCAGTGAACAAACAGCAAAGGAATGGTTATCTAAACAAGCGATTTGGCAAATTTGTTTACCTGCACCTAGACGAATACAGAGACCACACTTTGTGAATACAATACCGAACGACACCCATCAAATGGACCTTCTATATTTACCCCATGATACGATTAGACGAAAAAGATTTAAGTACGCACTCACAGTCATTGACATAGCTTCAAGATACAAAGATGCAGAACCATTAACACAAAAGAGTGCTTCTGCTGTTGCTGTTGCCATACAACTGATATACCAACAAGGCCCGCTAACTTATCCTCGTATGATTCAAGTCGATGATGGAAAAGAATTTAAAGGTCAAGTGAATCAATTATTGTTAAAACATAGAGTTACCATTAAAAGAGGCATTCCAGGAGTTCACAGATCACAGGCTTTAGTTGAAAACTTTAACAAACAGTTATCTGAAAGACTTTTTTCCTACCAGTATCACAGAGAGCTGATTGACAATTCTCGCAACACAGAATGGGTTAGAAGACTGCCCTCAGTTTTGCGCACAATGAATAATGAAGAATTTAAATGGCTAAAACCAGTACAAGCAATCAAAAAACAAACAATAAATGTTGCTGAAGACACCAGTACAACCAGCAAACTATTACTGTTTGGTTTAAAAGTAAGGTACCTTTATTTACCGGGGGAAGCAGAAGGGGACACTTGCATCAGGGCAACCGATCCAGTTTGGAGTGTTGATCCATATGAAATAAAAAGAATTGTAAAAATGAATCTGCCCGTGTATTATTTACGAGAAACTGACACAACAAAACAACCAGCTCCTCAAAGATCTTTTGTGAAGGAAGAACTGCAGATTATCTCACCAGACACAGTTCCAGTTGCTTAATTAATTTTTAATTTACAGAAATATATTTGAGACTAAAATGGAAACTCAGCAGGAAGCACAGAACGAAACAAGAATGATAAAGGAAGAGACCTTGAAAATGATAGAAGAATCATTTGAAAAAAAATCTGCTATTAGACATACATTTATGAGGATTAATCAATACATGCTAAAACATCCAGATCACCTACAACCCACAATCCCAAATTTTGATTATCAGATATGGGGAAAAGAATATCTTGAAATAATAAAAAAATTAGAGCACATCAAACTGAATTGGATGAAGATATGATTGAGCTTATAATAAAAGTTGAGGAAAAATATAAACCCCTCGGTGAAGCCCTCGGTGAAGAAGAAATATAATTATGCTGTTCTCCAGTGCCCAATTGCATATGAAAACTCTGGATTAACAAATACTCGTTTAGTGTTTGTTCTATCTAATGACTTCTTTGTTACAACTGTTGTGTTGATCTCATGGAGATTAGATCGTAGTTTTACGTTGTCATGATGAAAAGTCTTATTGTCAAACAATGCTTCTTTGTAGTTGTCATGTGATATGTTTGACTGCACAACACTGCGAGATATTCCTTTTGCTTTTTTAATGGTTTTTTTTGGCTCGAAATACTGTACATTTTCGACCTTAAACCAATAAACTCCTTAATCACCCCTCCAGATAATTCATCCTTCATCTTTCCTAAAACCTTATTAACAGATGAATGTAAAGGCGAATCTTTAGGGTAATCAGATGTATCACACCATCCCGCATGCCCTTTAGCTACTTCTATTTCCATGTCTTTATAGATGTCTTCAGTAGGGATATCTATAACAAAACTATCTGTATCTGTGTAAAGTACTCTGGACTCTGGATACAAGGGTTTAAAGTAGTCATAAAGAAATTCTAACATCAAAAGCTTTGATAATTCTAAAACAGTAAACCCAATAAATACAGGTTTGTCCAATTTGACTGTCTTATTCTTCATCATTATGCCAAAAAGCTGATCATGAAATCTTCTAAAGTCCTGATAATTAGGTTTGAAGTCAGCGTAAGTGCTTCGTTCTCTTTGGTGACCAATCTGACATCTTTACGCTTGTGCGGATTCTCCATAGTCTTTCCAAAACAGCTGTTGTTCATCAGCTTGAAAAAGTCTTTTTCTGAAGCATCTGTGGATTTAGTTCTGAGATCAGTGTTCTTCATGATGTATGGTTTCATGAACTGTTCTTGATCGAAAGCAATTATACGATGAACAGCTGTCAACTTTAAACCATGTCTTAAATAAAATTGTAGAAGTCTGTAATGACAGACATAATTTTTTTTTGCCGCGAAAATTAGGCACAAGTTTAGGCGGCTCTCTTGGATTCATCTTTAGACTTTCTGCTGCTAATGGGTAGTCATTATGTAGGTCATGAAGTTCATGAGGATATTCTAAGTCAACTTCTAGAATAAGACCTCTTTTACGATCAGCTGTAAGAGTATGCAGTTGTTCTACAAATCCTTGAATGTTTTTAATACCGCCAGTGTACATTTTAAAGTTACGTAATGGAAGTGATTGCGCCATAGCCCAACCATACAGATTGTTTGCATCTAAATACATAAGATAGTTAGACCTTTTACTTGGATCATAGTGTCCAAGTATTTGTTGTTTGCTTTACAGTAATGATGCAACGCCATACTAATTCATCTGCGCAATCCGCTTTCAATCATCTGAAGCATTGGCAAATCTGACAATAAATCAATCTGTACTCCAGTATCTTTTAAGAAAGCATCCCAACTCTACCCCAGGCGCAGAAATGTAATGCGCAGGATCCAGGCGATAATGTTTCATGCAGGTCTTTCTTATAATTTTCAAAGACGTCCGCCAACAAACAAACGTCAGCCATCAAGTATAAGTCATGATAGTCCCCCATCGTTTTACACTCTAACTTCTGTCATGCTTCTTGAGCATGCTGGTAATCAGAATCACTGATGTCCTTTCCTCTAAGACTAGAAAAGAACGCGCCTTTAGGTGGAAGTGTATCTTCGTCCAAACTTTGCCAACTGTTCATGTACTCATAAGGGTAAACGCCCTTTCTAACAAGAGTGGGTCAAATATTCTTTGTTATTGGGCAGGACTTTAAGGACATAGCCAGTGACTCTAATGATCCCATCAGAGAACAGTAAAATGCCAATCCTAACTCACCCGCCCACTCAACAAGTTTCGGGGGCGGGGTGAGTTAGGATAGGCATTTTACTGTTCTCTAACTAGCAAACCCCTACAAACATGCATACTGTGTAGGATTATCCGTTTTCAATACTAATTTACTAAGCTTTTCAGATTTTAGTTTTTGCTTAATCCTTTGTTTTCTGATCATTTTCAATAACATCATTTTCACGCATACATTCATCAAATGCGTCTCTGTCTTTCATGTCAAATAAAACTACAGTCTTTAACTGTTCTCTAAAGTCTTTTAAAACTGAGTTATATTTTTGACATAAATCCACACACTTATTCCAGCATGTCTTCCGCTAAAAGCAGTTTTGACAAAGTATTCTTTTTTTTAACTATGTCTCTTTCTGCCGAACAGTCATCTATAAGAAATAGTGTCTGTGTTCCTTCAAACAGTCTATAAAACTGTTCTAAACACTCACTCAGTTTATTGCTAGGATCAACTAAATATATTTCATCTTCTGTCCATATAAACCTTCTATCATGATATGCTTTGTTCCATTTAAGTGTTGGACAGAAAATCACAATATGATCAAAATTATACTGATAAACTGTTTGTAATAGGTCTAGGATAATTATTGTTTTTCCGCAACCAGTCTGTCCACAAATTAATGAACAATGAGGCTCTTTTGTCATAAAGTTTAACTGCTCCATGGTTTTATAACAGAATTTCATTTAATCCAGTTATTATATTTATCATACTCTCTGTTTAAAACTTGTTCAGTATAATAAAACCCTATAAGGCCTAAATGTGTAAGATTAATCCAATTCAGTTCTGTAAGATTGTTTCTATTTAGACTAATATTGATTTTGTTACTGGTTGTTATGACCTTAATATCCCCACCGTTGTGAAGAATGACGACGGTAACTTTAAGTTTTTCAACATCTAAGTTTTGCCAGCTAATTAGAATTCCTTTTAAAAGGACGTCACTAACGCCCACAACCCCATCCCTCTTCACATCTTTTAAGACAGAAATTTCAAATATCATTGTGAACGTGTCTCCTAATTTCATTTGTGGAAAGAACTGTAATTTTGTAGAAGCTTCCTTTAAAACCGTTTCTCTTCTGTGGAGGATGTACTGTTTATTCCCATACGGCGTTATTTCAATCTCTTTCCGACTATTGTCCTCTGGCATAAGACTTACATGTAAAGGGCCAGAGTTGAGTTCTTTCTGAAACTTTTTTGGCGGTCAAAAAATGTAAATGGGCTTATGAATTCAAATTTTATGTCCCATTCTAAATATGGTTCTAAATGCCATTTGCTGTCAGGTTTTCGAACTATTTTATATTCATACTGGCCAGCATTATTTGCTTCTACATTGCGCAGTTGTTCTAGTTTAGGAAACCTTTTGCTGTCGCCTACTTCTTTACGTTTATAATCACCATCTTTAGTGTACTCAAAACATACAAAGCGCCTATCTCACGTTCTGTTCAAAGTCCGCAACGTCTGCAAGGTCTTTTAATTCTAAGGTTATACACCTTACAGGCGCTAATGTAACTCCTGATTCTTCTGGCCCCCGCAACATTTTTTAGAACAACTAATTAATTTATTTCCAAAACAATGTGTAGGTTATCACATTCACAACTTTTCCTGCTTTGTCTGCGATTTTTATATTAAATGATCCAACCCTCCCACAAACTAATCTTTTAAACTGTAAATTAGGGAATTGTATAATTTCATAATCGCAATATGCAGCTTTCCTGACGGAAGAGCTCTTAAAACAGTTGAGGGCCTTCCATCATATAAGTTTTCATCAGTGCTCAGCTCATCTAAATGAACGTAGAGTAATGAATGTAATGCAAGATCGAGCGGATTTTCCCCCTCATAAGTAGTTTTGTTTGATGTAACTCTAAAACTATGAACGGCTTGATTGGCAGTTGTAAAGACTAACATTTTAGCTAGCTCTCTATCAAAATAGTAACCTACTTCTTCTTCTTCAGGTTTGAATGTTAACATTGTTTTCAGATTTGCATTGTTAAGTTTGAGAGTAATGTCGAAGTTACTCATTGCTTCTTTTAGTGAGCAAAACCCGTAATAACCATCAGGTATGGTTAACTGGCTAACTAATTTTCCTCTATTATTAACTTTTTTAATCTTATTATTCTCATTGGATTCACTTATATTAAACCATACGACTTTGTAAAACATTTCATGGAGTGCGATCGTTCTGGTTCCGCAATCGTTATCAATAGCATGTTCTAAAAACGAAGGATGGTCTTGAGTTGTTATTGTTACAAACATTTTTTAAACGAAATAAAAATGAGCGCATTTAAATATACTGATGCAAAATATTCTGCTGGGCCGCACTACAATCTTAAAAACATAACAACTGATACTCTTGACATTTCTGTGACTCAGTCTGACGCCTTTCAAGTAAAGGTTAGTACTCCATTGAACAGCTATCTTAACCCTCCTATTAAAAAAGACTACATCCCAAAAGTGTGGTTTAGTCATCCGATGCAGTTTTATCAGAACCAGTTAAACTTTGCTGTGTTTTGTGCATCAACTGGGTGTGGAGTGTCGTATGCCGATCATTTAAATCACCCTGATCCTTTGGTGAGGTCAGTGTATAGATTTCATTTCTATTACACCTTCAGACGTATTTTGACTGAACTGCAAGCGCCATTACCAAATGACAAACCGTTTAATCCATTCAGCAACAGAATAGACATGAAGGCTTTTGAAAGGATCTGTAACGAATTCAATATTAAGGTCAAGACAGACTTTAGACAAAAGTTGGACCGCAATCATGGTTTAGGCACCCCTTATTTTTGCGGCGTGCACAGAAAGTATAACTGACTGGAATCCTCCTTACACATCTTTCTCTTCAGGCACAGCTGTTCACCTCGGGTCCATAGAGCAAGAGGATAAAACAGCATGGACAACATTTATCTTAGACACTTCTAAGGGCCTAACTAAAGCAGGAATAGAACGAATAAACGACTCTATTCGTACTTACGTTTGGTGTTTGCTAGGTTCGCAAGCACAGGCAATATCGAACATAACTGATCCTTCTACTGGTTTTGATGCACAAAAACAATACTTAGCAAATTTAGAGGACGCCATTAATTCTACAGTTGATTTGCCTTCAAGTATAAAAAGGTACCAAAATGTTTTACAATTTGCAAGATCAAAAGTAGACTTTGCTGTTGGCACTGATTTATACATGCTGCCTTCTGACCTCAGACTCCAGATAGGCACAATAATAAACTACAATAATGAAATCCTTGTGGCTGGCAATGAACAGAAGGTCGGAAAAAAACGACATAAATTCTGAGCCAGTAATATTGCAAGCAGTAAAAAAACAAGATGACCCCCCAAGAATAAGTCATCCAATCCCCACGGCCCAAAGTCCAGAGACTGTCAAAAAAAT
Source organism: Conus ventricosus (assembly GCA_018398815.1). Taxonomy (NCBI): domain Eukaryota; kingdom Metazoa; phylum Mollusca; class Gastropoda; order Neogastropoda; family Conidae; genus Conus; species Conus ventricosus. Next base: position 108,927 of record JAFLJL010000175.1, on the reverse strand, counting down.
AATGACCATGAATATGAAAAGACAGCACTTGTTTTTGGATTAACTGGCCTAGGATTACTTGGTCTTTATTTTACTAAAAATTAACCCAACTATTAAGAGAACTAATGTCCATAAGTGCTCGGCCATAAAGCCAACTACTTTGCTTGCAGTAGACAAAAGCCAGCTAACAACGCTCCCTAATATACCGGGTAAAGAGTCTATAGCTTTACTGGCTAATTTTTTTTAATAAACTTGCAAGATGATCAAGCTGTTTTTTTACCCATGATTTATCAGGGGGTGATGAAGGGGATGGTGGTGGAGGCACTGACCCGAGACCGCCACCGCCCGTAATAGCCGTTACTAGTGTACTTATTGCAAAACCTAAGGCCGTTATAACGCTTACTAATGTGACTCCTTGCTCTCTAAACAGCGTTCGTATTCGTTCTGCTAGTGTTGTGTCTTCATGTAAAAATTTTTCGATAGTTTCTCTTATTCTGGTCGCTTGAGATCGTAATTGATCTCAGATAGTAGACGCCTCTTTTAGTATTGCCGATCTTTGTCCTTCAAGTTTTTTTTAGTCTTTGGGTTATTCTTTCTTTAGTTTTAAGCCCTAAGTTGGCGTCATCAGCCTCAACGAGTTTTTCTTTTTCTTTTTTTATACGCTCTTCTACTTCATCCAGTTTTGCTAAGTTGTTTTTTAATTTGTCTCTGAGGGTTCTCAAAGAATGATCATGGTATTTTATTTCTTGCATGGGTAACGGCGGATTGTGGATAGTTTTTAATGCTGTTTCTTCTGAAAAACTGGTTTCTGCTTCTATTAATTCGTTTGCTGGTTGATTTAATTCTTTAAGTTCCATGTTTTGCATTTGGTTATCTGTTGGGAGTTTTTGTTGTATGTTTTGAAGTTTAGAAACTGCCTCCGCCCTTAATTTCGGTCTAACAAGGCCAAGGCGATTTTGTTCGCCCACTTTAAGTCTTTGTCTAATTGTACTTATGCTTACAAACTTTGATGGGTCTCGTTTATCTGTAAGCGGAACACGTTGTCCTTGATCGTTGTTCACATACAAATGGCCGCCTTTTACTTCAAAATCATCAGGGGCTATAAATTCGGGAGGTTCTAGGCCTAAACTTCTGTAAAATGATATGACCTTAGGTTCTGTTAATTCATGCCACATTGAGGCCGTTGAGCGATGCTGTATCAAAGGAGCCATTTCACTCATGTCGTCTCCAGGATCAAGAACGTCATAATCTTCTTCAACTTCAATTCCTGCCATGTTTTTAAATAATTAACTTTTTATTTTGTTTTATAAAAATGTCGCAAACATATGGTTCAATTCTTGACCCACATAGAAGACTGAAAGAGCCCTTTGGCGTGAAGGGAAATAAACGGAATATTATTGTTCCAAATAATCCATCTACTATTGATGCAGATCAAATTCTTACTGTCAAATTTCCAGACCTAGGAGCAGATGAAGTGATTGTACCAGGCTCTGCTCGACTTACTTTCAAAATAGAACTCGAATCAACAACAGACCCAAACAGGACAGTTGTCCAGAATTTGGGGCGGGCAATCGTTAAGAAAATTTCTATAAAACTTGAGGGGCAAGAAATATTTTCGTTACATAATGCAGACATATTTTTAACCTATTCTGATCTATGGCTAACCGAGAATGAAAGGAATGATCTTGCTTTTCAAGGAATCGAAAATAATGAAGCACTAAAACACAGAATAGACGCCACAGATGCTAAAGACGGTAAAAAGCCCGAAGCTGTAAGTTATGCGTATGGAAATCGCTTTTCCATCCCTTGGATTTTGAGTTGTTAAGCGCGCATGCGCCATACTTTCAAGGAGCATTAAAAGACAGATTGTCATATGAACTAACTTTTAATGAATACAAACGTGTTATTAAATCTGCAGACACCGAAGCAAAGTACAGCATTTCTGACATCGCGCTAGAGTTTGACATTGTTAGCAACCCTCACTTAGCAAGGCTGATTGAGCAGCAATATCAGTCAAAATTAGCAATATATTACGAAAGAGTGGTTCACCATTCTACACATCCTAAAAGCAGGGCAGACACGATATGGAATTTCAGTTTTAGCGTCTCAGCAAGATCACTCAAAGGTATTTTATTGCTGTGCGCAGATGAAGAACCATTTAAAAGACAAACTGAAAAGTTTCTTAATCCTAAAATACTGAAAGTACAATGTACAATTGAGGGTAGTCCTAACCAAATCTACGCTAGTGGGCTTAAACCTTATCAGCATTTTGATGAAATAAGAAAAATGTTTGGTGGCGGGAGGCATAGAAGTCCAACAGTAGACCTTGTGTCTAAAGATCTACACCTTCACAGTGTTAGACTCGATGATTATTTAACAACAAAATACGGTTTATGGATTGACCTAAGGTCAACAGAGGATAATAAACATTCAAATTGATAAAGAAAAAGATGGCAATAAACCGCTTAATGTATATTTGTTTTTAGTATATGATGCGCAGCTGAATATTCAAGATAACAGATTAAAAGATATACATTAGTAAATTATTTTTTTTATTTTAAAAAAAGCATGTCTGTTCAGGTTTATCCAAATGTGCCTACAGAGTCGCCAAAAGAAGGGATAGTAGAAACCCCCGACATAAAAACCTTCAGATTAACCAACATTACACAAATGCAACAAAAACTAGAGCAGGACCTTTCAAAATACAGCAAAACCAAACAAAGGTATTCTGCTGCCTTTAATGCTGTTACATATGTTAATACTGGAACATCAACTGTAAGTGCTCTATCAGCAGGGACAAGTGTTGGTCTCTTAGCAACAGGCATAGGTGCACCTGCAGCTTTACCTCTAGGCGGTTTGTCTTTAGCTCTTGGCGTGTGTTCATTAGCTGCAAGTGCTGCTAGCAAAAAATTAAAAACTAAACTCCAAAAGCACACAGCTATGGTTCAACTAATAACAGCTAAACTTAGTTCGTTCAAACTAACAATAAATAAAGCGCTAGTTGACTCAAACATCACGGATGAAGAATTTAGTCGTTTACAGGCCGATTTTGATGACTATAAAAGACAAAAGTTTGATCTTCAAAAAAAGGCAAGGGCAAGTTTTTCTCAACAGCCAGACACCGAGCAGATAAAAAAGGAATGTTTAAAAAAAGTAAACGAGACATTAACTCTGTTCTAAACAGCTCACATTAACAACATCAAAGGGCGTTTATACTTTAGTTTATGAGTCCAAGCACAAAAAGACCGCTGATATTGATTCTGATTAAGTATTTTTTTTTAATTTAAATAAATATTTGAGTTAGAAAAGAAAGCTCAACATGGATAAGATATATGAAGGACCAGACGAATTGTTTGAAGGAATGCTTAAGGGAGAGCGTTTGTCAAAAGCTTTAAATGATGTTAATCTAGAAGTCATTGATCCAACAAACGTACAGGCAAGTGTTGTGCATGCTATTTCTCAAGTTCCGGGTAAACTAACAATAGACCCGCCAGTTAAAGTAATGTTAGCTGTTTTAATCGACTATATAACAATAAATGAAGAAAATCTAGAAGTCTGGGTTTCAACTAAACAACAGGTTATTCTTTCTCATAATGACTTAACGCCTGGTTGGGCAGACCAACTGCTTACACAGTTTGATGTGGCCGCTGAAGAAGCCAAAATGAGAGGCTCTGGGTGGTCAGAGGGCGAAGTCTTAGAGATCAGATTAAAACAGGCTAAGTATGCACCGATTGTAGGCAAGGCTTACATTCCACTACCTCCAGCATTAGTCGCAAAAAGAGCAGTTCTAAACATAAAGAATTCGGACAACAAATGTTTTATGTGGTGTGTTCTTGCAAGGCTGCATTACGTCCGCAAAAACGCAGAGACATAATAAACATTCAAATTGATAAAGAAAAAGATGGCGATAAACCGCTTAATGTATATTTGTTTTTAGTATATGATGCGCAGCTGAATATTCAAGATAACAGATTAAAAGATATACATTAGTAAATTATTTTTTTATTTTAAAAAAGCATGTCTGTTCAGGTTTATCCAAATGTGCCTACAGAGTCGCCAAAAGAAGGGATAGTAGAAACCCCCGACATAAAAACCTTCAGATTAACCAACATTACACAAATGCAACAAAAACTAGAGCAGGACCTTTCAAAATACAGCAAAACCAAACGAAGGTATTCTGCTGCCTTTAATGCTGTTACATATGTTAATACTGGAACATCAACTGTAAGTGCTCTATCAGCAGGGACAAGTGTTGGTCTCTTAGCAACAGGCATAGGTGCACCTGCAGCTTTACCTCTAGGCGGTTTGTCTTTAGCTCTTGGCGTGTGTTCATTAGCTGTAAGTGCTGCTAGCAAAAAATTAAAAACTAAACTCCAAAAGCACACAGCTATGGTTCAACTAATAACAGCTAAACTTAGTTCGTTCAAACTAACAATAAATAAAGCGCTAGTTGACTCAAACATCACGGATGAAGAATTTAGTCGTTTACAGGCCGATTTTGATGACTATAAAAGACAAAAGTTTGATCTTCAAAAAAAGGCAAGGGCAAGTTTTTCTCAACAGCGAGACACCGAGCAGATAAAAACGGAATGTTTAAAAAAAGTAAACGAGACATTAAACTCTGTTCTAAACAGCTCACATTAACAACATCAAAGGGCGTTTATACTTTAGTTTATGAGTCCAAGCACAAAAAGACCGCTGATATTGATTCTGATTAAGTATTTTTTTTTTAAATTTAAATAAATATTTTGAGTTAGAAAAGAAAGCTCAACATGGATAAGATATATGAAGGACCAGACGAATTGTTTGAAGGAATGCTTAAGGGAGAGCGTTTGTCAAAAGCTTTAAATGATGTTAATTTAGAAGTCATTGATCCAACAAACGTACAGGCAAGGTTGTGCATGCTATTTCTCAAGTTCCGGGTAAACTAACAATAGACCCGCCAGTTAAAGTAATGTTAGCTGTTTTAATCGACTATATAACAATAAATGAAGAAAATCTAGAAGTCTGGGTTTCAACTAAACAACAGGTTATTCTTTCTTATAATGACTTAACGCCTGGTTGGGCAGACCAACTGCTTACACAGTTTGATGTGGCCGCTGAAGAAGCCAAAATGAGAGGCTCTGGGTGGTCAGAGGGCGAAGTCTTAGAGATCAGATTAAAACAGGCTAAGTATGCACCGATTGTAGGCAAGGCTTACATTCCACTGCCTCCAGCATTAGTCGCAAAAGAGCAGTTCTAAACATAAAGAATTCGGACAACAAATGTTTTATGTGGTGTGTTCTTGCAAGGCTGCATTACGTCCGCAAAAACGCAGAGAGAGTATCTAACTATAAGCCTTACATCAATGATCTTAACTTCAGTGGAATATCCTTTCCTGTTAGCGTGGACAAAATTGATCAGTTTGAAGAACAAAACAAACCAATAACTGTTAATATCTACACATGGTCTGAGGAAACAAATTTGGTGCCTATTAGAGTGTCTAAAGGCAGCCCAACAATAGGCGATCCAGCCAAAAGTCATGTGGACTTACTCCTAATGTCTTCGCCAACAGGGTTGCCTCAACATTACACATTGATACGCACAATGAGCAAACTAATGCAGCATACTTCAAAAAATGGGCACAAACAAGAATTCTGTAGAAAATGTTTGACAAGAATTTCATCCTTTCAAGCCGCGCATGAACATATAAAACATTGTAAAAGTTCTGTAGACTGTAATACAGAAACTAATTACGCCCCGCCCGGATCTAAAGTTAGTTTTAATAACTGGAAACGACTGCAAACTAGTCCATATGTTGTTTACGCAGACTTCGAGTCGCTTATTGTTCCTTATGAAGGGCCAACCCACAGAAACTTCCAAAAACTGTCTTAATGAGTAATCATCAGATTTGTTCTATGCTTTTATCATTGTTAGGTCGGATGGTGTCCATTCAAAGCCAGAATTGTATAGAGGACCAGATGCTGCAGAAACATTCTTAGAACGCATTTCAGCAAGTGCGTAACGCCTGTTCTAATAATCTAAACTTATCTGAAATCATAATGACGCCTGAAGACCAAGAACAGTGTGACTCAGCCACACATTGTTGGATTTGTGGGGCGGCCTTGGTTGCCGACGGTTTAGGCCTCTCATCAGACGCAGAGAATCCAACAGTAAGAGACCATGATCACATTAGCGGAAAGTTCAGAGGAGCAGCGCACACTAAATGCAATCTTCAACTAAAGTTTGACCCAAAGACATGGAAGCTGCCCATATTCTTTCATAACTTGCGAGGTTACGACTCTCATCTTATAATGCAAGCAGTAAACCAGCGACTCCAGGGTAACATGCATTGCACAGTCATCAGAAAAGTACATGTGTTTCACTTTAAATAACATGTCTTTTTATGACTCTATGCAACACCTTATGGGATCATTAGAGTCACTGGCTATGTCCTTGAAGTCCTGCCCAATAACAGAAGAATATCTTGACTCAACTCTTGTTAGAAAGGGCGTTTATCCTTACGAGTACATGAACAGTTGGGAAAGGTTTGATGAAGATTCACTTCCGCCTAAAGATGCGTTCTTTTCTAGTCTTAGAGGAAAGGTCATCAGTGATTCTGATTACCAACATGCTCAAGAAGCATGGCAGAAGTTAGATTGTAAAACAATGGGAGACTATCATGACTCATACTTGATGGCTGACGTTTGTTTGTTGGCGGACGTCTTTGAAAATTATAGAAGACCTGCATGAAACATTATAGCCTGGATCCTGCGCATTACATTTCTGCGCCCGGGATGAGTTGGGACGCTTTCTTAAAAGATACTGGAGTACAGATTGATTTATTGTCAGATTTACCAATGATTCAGATGATTGAAAACGGATTGCGTGGAGGAATTAGTATGGCGTCGCATCATTACTGTAAAGCAAACAACAAATACTTGGACGACTATGATCCAAGTAAAAGGTCTAACTATCTCATGTATTTAGATGCAAACAATCTGTATGGTTGGGCTATGGCGCAATCACTTCCATTACGTAACTTTAAAATGTACACTGGCGGTATTAAAAACATTCAAGAATTTGTAGAACAACTGCATACTCTTACAGCTGATCGTAAAAGAGGTCTTTATTCTAGAAGTTGACTTAGAATATCTCATGAACTCCATGACCTACATAATGATTACCCATTAGCAGCAGAAAGTCTAAAGATGAATCCAAGAGAGCCGCCTAAACTTGTGCCTAATCTTCGCGGCAAAAAAAATTATGTCTGTCATTACAGACTTCTACAATTTTATTTAAGACATGGTTTGAAGTTGACAGCAGTTCATCGCGTAATTGCTTTTGATCAAGAACAGTTCATGAAACCATACATCATGAAGAACACTGATCTTAGAACTAAATCACAGATGCTTCAGAAAAAGACTTTTCCAAGCTGATTGAACAACAGCTGTTTTGGAAAGACTATGGAAAATCCGCACAAGCGCAAAGATGTCAGATTGGTCACCAGAGAGAACGAAGCAATTAAGCTGACTTCAAAACCTAATTATCAGGACTTTAGAAGATTTCATGATCACCTTTTTGGCATAATGATGAAGAAAAGAAAGTCAAATTGGACAAACCTGTTTTTATTGGGTTTACTGTTTTAGAATTATCAAAGCTTTTGATGTTGGAATTTCTTTATGGCTACTTTAAACCCTTGTATCCAGAGTCCAGAGTACTTTACACAGATACAGATAGTTTTGTTATAGATATCCCTACTGAAGACATCTATAAAGACATGGAAATAGAAGTAGCTAAAGGGCATGCGGGATGGTATGATACATCTGATTACCTAAAGATTCGCCTTTACATTGACCCGTTAATAAGAAGGTTTTAGGAAAGATGAAGGATGAATTATCTGGAGGGGTGATTAAGGAGTTTATTGGTTTAAAGTCGAAAATGTACAGTATTTCGAGCCAGGAGAAAACCATTAAGAAAGCAAAAGGAATATCTCGCAGTGTTGTGCAGTCAAACATATCACATGACAACTACAAAGAAGCATTGTTTGACAATAAGACTTTTCATCATGACAACGTAAAACTACGATCTAATCTACATGAGATCAACAAAACTGTTGTAACAAAAAAGTCGTTAGATAGAACAAACACAAAACGAGTATTTGTTAATCCGGAGTTTTCATATGCAATCGGGCACTGGAGAACAGCATAAACAGAGGGGTTTATATTTTTCATCAACTTTTATTATAAGATCAATCATAGCTTCATCCAATTCAGCTAACTCTTTTTTCATGTTTGTTTGATGTGCTCGAATTTTTTTTTATTATTTCAAGATATTCTTTTCCCCAATCAAAATTTGGGTTTTTGGGTTGTAGGTGATCTGGATGTTTTAGCATCTCTTGATGAATCCTCGCAAGTGTTTCCCTAATAACAGAATTTTGTTCATATGATTCACGTATTTATTTTCAAGGTCTCTTCCTTTATCATTCTTATTTCGTTCTGTGCTTCCTTCTGAGCTTCCATTTTAAACTCAAATATATTTACGTAAATTAATTAAGCGGAACTGTGTCTGGTGGGATTATCTGCAGTTCTTCCTTCACAAAAGATCTTTGAGGAGCTGGTTGTTTTGTTGTGTCAGTTTCTCGTAAATAATACACGGGCGGATTCATTTTTACAATTCTTTTTATTTCATATGGATCAACACTCCAAACTGGATCGGTTGCCCTGATGTGAGTGCCCCCTTCTGCTTCCCCGGTAAATAAAGGTACCTTACTTTCAATCCAAATTGTAATAGTTTGCCGGATGAACTGGCGTCTCCTTCAACAACATCTATTGTTTGTTTTTTGATTGCTTGTACTGGTTTTAGCCCTTTAAATTCTTCATTATTCATTGCGCGCAAAACTGAGGGCAGTCTTCTAACCCATTCTGTGTTGCGAGAATTGTCTATCAGCTCTCTGTGATACTGGTAGGAGAAAAGTCTTTCAGATAACTGTTTGTTAAAGTTTTCAACTAAAGCCTGTGATCTGTGAACTCCTGGAATGCCTCTTTTAATGGTAACTCTATGTTTTAACAATAATTGATTCACTTGACCTTTAAATTCTTTTCCATCATCGACTTGAATCATGCGAGGATAAGTTAGCAGGCCTCGCTGGTATATCAGTTGTATGGCAACAGCAACAGCAGAAGCACTCTTTTGTGTTAATGGTTCCGCATCTTTGTATCTTGAAGCTATGTCAATGACTGTGAGTGCGTACTTAAATCTTTTTCGTCTAATCGTATCATGGGGTAAATATAGAAGGTCCATTTGATGGGTGTCATTCGGTATTGTATTCACAAAGTGCGGTCTCTGTATTCGTCTAGGCGCAGGTAAATAAATTTGCCAAATAGCTTGTTTAGATAACCATTCCTTTGCTGTTTGTTCACTGACTCCGCTGCTTGGCTTAGCTTTTTTATTGCCGTGATTCCCTTCCAATATCCTTTTGGCGAATAAGAGATTTTGTTCATTTTTATTCAGCCAATATTATGTGCAACAAAATACACAACGGTCATACCAAAGACGATAAACACGATTTCTTGCATCTTTTGTTTTTCTGATGGTTGATAAAAGTCACTGAATTTTGGTGGGGGCAATGTCTCGATTGGTTTGCCTGTTACAAGATAATATTCTTTTATTGCTTGATCAACATCTTTAAATGTGTAAGCCGCATGTCCCTGTTTTTTCAGTTTGTCATTAATAAAATCTAACTGCTCAATTCTCTGCTTTTCATACGCAGCTTGTGCTGCAGCTAGTTGCTCCATAGCTTTGTTATGTCTTTTTCTCTCTTCATTAGTTTGTAGTTTACTAAATGCGTAATTACTTCCGCTAAAAGCAAGCGCATTAACCACAGCGCCGCCTATCATCATTACGAATGAAGCCATTTTTATAAATGTATTTTTTTTATTTTACATATTGATACTGTCTGGAATTATTCCTTGCTTAACTAGAAAATCTTTCGTAGCAAACGAAGCTGCAATGATAGCAATTAGCTTTGCTGAATCCTCAAAGCCTAGCTTGCCAAGATCTGCTGGTTTAATTTTTAACAAGTTTTTACCAAGCATTGTGTATCCTATACTTAGGCCTCCAATAACAGCAGAATGGTATACAAGATTGGTAACAGTCTTTTTGGCGCTCATTTTTAAAAACAAAATAATAATTATATTTAGAAATAAAACATGAACACCGATGATCTACTAAACATTCCTGAACTTATGATTACAAATGACCTGGTTGATGACCAAGCTATTATGCCCAAAAAGGAAAGGCTGTATTCTTTGGCAGCATGTGGAAAAACAAAACAGTTCCTCGGAAATGAATTCAGCATAGAACAAATTCAACAAATGTCGCCACAAGACATTGTAAAGTATCATAACAGGTATGAAGCGCAACTAGGATCAAGAATGGTAAAAAGTGTCGGGCAAACGGTTCTTAGTTTGTACACTAAACTAGTCAGTAGATTTGCACCTATTGATTCTGAACAAGACTTTATGTATGATTTAACGCAGGATCCAGTTTTAACAAAGTCATTAGAGTCTCTAGGATGTGTTCTGTATTACAGATTTGGAACATTACTGTCGCCATTAATCATGGGATTAATTACTTTTAATCATATAGGTTTTATTTCCCTAAAAGATGACCGAGCCAGAAAATCAGCAGAATCAGAAAACATTGAATCAGGTGTAGAAAGTGATCAGTAAAAAACCTCCTCATCCTGGACGTGTTGCAGCAGGAAAAAAATTAGCAGAGTGGAACAAACAAACAAAATTAAAGTTACAAGCACAGAATGAAAAAGCGCTAGAGCCGCAGCCAGTTGTTTCAATGCCAGCTATAAAAACACCAGAACAAGTTGATTCAAGACCTACAACAACACCGCCAAAGTCTTCATGGAATTTTCTTAAAGCAATTGTCATTTTTGGCGGCATTGCTGCTGGGGTGGTTATTACGGTTATAAAATATATAAACAAAGACAGCAAAAACCAAAGCAGTCCAAACAATCTCAACCACTAAATATAGAAGCCGAACAAAAAAGTATGCCAGCCCCCCAACAACAAAAGTTCATTTTGATCCATTTCAGATGCAATAATACTTTAAGAACTTAATAAATAATTATAAGTTAACTTGAATAAGAACTTGGCTGTACTTAAAGGATGACTTAATTACAATCTTGAAGTGACTTAAGTTAAGAACTTAGAAGTTACTTGGGAATGACTTGAGTAAGAACTTAGAAGTAACTTGAGTAAGAACTTAAGGATGACTTGAGGATAACTTGAGTAAGAACTTAGAAGTGACTGAGTGTGTGCATGCGTGGGGTGGGGGGGTGGGGTGGGGTGTGTGCGTGCGCCTGTGTGCGCGCACCTTTGATTATTTATAAAAAACAGATGTTCAGAATATGATATAGTTATTATATAAAATGCTATAATTTTAAAAACAACTACAAATTTATAATAAAACTTATCTTAAATGTCTTGTGAATCCTCTGCTACATCCCATTGAGTATTTAATTCATCAAGAGCAGCTTTCAATTTTTTTTCTTTATCAATCAATGATTTTAATTTTTGTCCTTCTAGTTTTACTCTTTCTTCTTGTTTCACTCTTTGTCTCTTTATCTTTCTCAATCTTTTCTCTTTTTCGCTATTTGCTCTTCCAAATGTTCTTTTTTAAATGGAACGTGGCCAAAAAACTTTCAACAGTTCTTGATGTTCCTGATGTTGTTGCCTGATCCGTCATTCTAAAACTAACTGCATGGCTCTAAGAACACGTAACTTTTAAACAGTGCCAATACCTTTTTATATTGTTAAACCAAGAAACAATGTCAACCCGAGAGAAAACAATGTCAACCCGAGAAACAATGTCAAGGTCACACGAAAATAAATGGGTCGCACAAGCAAAAGTAAGTCACACAAGCAGATGTAAGTCACAAAACTTGCTTTAGCATATATTCGTTACTACTGCCAGCAAAAAATGATTTGCTTTGCTCTGTCGTGCTAGCCCACCAGACCACTGTACCTGTTGGTGTCTGGCACCGCTTCATACACCCTGCCACAATTCACCAACACTGTAATTAGGTGCTGCGCGCGCGGGTTTGGGGGGGCGTTGGGTCTAATCGTCATGTCCAGTCATGCAGAAATTGCGCCTTGCCAGGTCATAAGACCCAACGACACAAATTAAGTGATCAGGCGTCAGCATAATGATGGGCCTCTGTGTTTCCATGTCTGTGAAGTATTCTGGCTAGTGTGGGAAATTTTCTTCCTTAGGCAGGCAACAATGAGTGATCCGGCCAGCCTTACCCAGTGTTTGTTTGTCTGTCTACTTCGTTTTATAAGATTTATCATGATAGGATAAGTGTGTGAATTTTAAAAGACTGTAGTTTTATTTTACATGAAAGACAGAGACGCATTTGAGGAATGTTTGCGTGAAAATAATGTTATTGAAAAGTTTGTAAATTAGTATTGAAAACGGATAATCCTACACAGTATGTATGTTTGTAGGGTTTACTAGTTAGAGACAGTAAAATTGCCTATCCTAACTCACCCCGCCCCCAAAACTTGTTGAGTGGGGCGGGGTGATGTTAGGATTGGCATTTTACTGTTATCTCCATCAGGTGTTGCATAGAGTCATAAAAAGACGTTATTTAAAGTGAACACATGTACTTTTCTGATGACTGTGCAATGCATGTTATCCTGAAGGCGTTGTTGTTCTTCTTCTTCTCAACAACTGAAGATCTTGTTTCGCCGTTTTGTATTCTCGGTTACTGCTTGCATTAAAGATGAGAGTCGTAACCTTGCAAGTTATGAAAGAAGATGGGCAGCTTCCATGTCTTTTGTTCAAACTTTTGTTGAAGATTGCAGTTGTTGTGCGCTGCTCCTCTGAACTTTCCGCTAATGTGATCATGGTCTCTTACTGTTGGATTTACACTCCTGGGCGTTTGCTCTAAACGCAAATCCAACAAAGTGTGGCTGAGTCATACTCTCGTTGATCTTCAGGAGTCATAATAATGTCTGAGAGATTTTAGTTCATTAGAACAGCCGTTACGCACTTGCTGCATGCGTTCTAAGAAGTATTTTGCAGCATTAGGCCCTCTATTAATTCTGGCTTTGAATGAACGCCATCCGACCTGACAATAATGAAGGCATAAGAACAGATCTGGTGATTGCTCATTAGGACCGTTTTCGGAAGTTTCTGTGGGGTTGGCCCTTCATAAGGGACAAAAGCGACTCAAAGTTCTGCGTAAACTACGTATGGACTTGTTTGCAGCCGTTTCCAGTTCTTAAAAACTAACTTTAGATTCCAGGTGGGGGCGTTAATTAGTTCTGTATTACAGTCTACAGAACTTTTACAATGTTTTTTATGTTCAAGCGCGGCTTTAACGGATGGAATTCTTGTTAAACATTTTCTACAGAATTCTTGTTTGTGCCCATCTTTTGAAGTATGCTGCATTAGCCTACTCATTGTGCGTATCAATGTGTAATGTTGTGGCAACCTGTTGGCGAAGACATTAGGAGTAAGTAGACATCACTTTTGGCTGGATCGCCTATTGTTGGGCTGTCTTTAGACACTCTAATAGGCACCAAATTTGTTTCCTCAGACCATGCGTATACATTAACAGTTATTTGTTTGTTTGTTCTTCAAACTGATCAATTTTGTCCACGCTAACAGGAAAGGATATTCCACTAAAGTTAAGATCATTGATGTAAGGTTCATAGTTAGATACTCTCTCTGCGTTTTTGCGGACGTAATGCAGCCTTGCAAGAACACACCACATAAAACATTTGTTGTCTGATTCTTTATGTTTAGAACTGCTCTTTTTGCGACTAATGCTGGAGGTAGTGAAATGTAAGATTTGCCTACAATCGGCTCATACTTAGCCTGTTTTAATCTGATCTCTATGACTTCGCCCTCTGACCAGCCAGAGCCTCTCATTTTGGCTTCTTCAGCGGCCACATCAAACTGTGTAAGCAGTTGGTCTGCCCATACCAGGTGTTTAAGTCATTATGAGAAGAATAGTCTGTTGTTTAGTTGAGACCCAGACTTCTAGATTTTCTTCATTTATTGTTATATAGTCGATTAAAACAGCTAACATTACTTTAACTGGGGGTCTATTGTTAGTTTACCTGGACTGAGAAATAGCTGAAAAACACTTGCCTGTACGTTTGTTGGATCAATGACTTCTAGATCAATATCATTTAAAGCTTTTGACAAACGCTCTCCCTTAAGCATTCCTTCAAAACATTTCGTACGGTCCTTCATATATATTAGCCATGTTGAGTTTTCTTTTCTAACTCAAACTATTTATTTAAATTTAAAAAAATACACGACTCCAAAGTCGTCTTAATCAGAATCAATTCAACGGTTCTTTTTGTGCTTGGACTCATAACTAAAGTATAAACGCCCTTTGATGTTGTTAATGTGAGCTGTTTAGAACAGAGTTTAATGTCTCGTTTACTTTTTTTAAACATTCCTTTTTTATCTGCTCGGTGTCTGGCTGTTGAGAAAAACTTGCCCTTGCCTTTTTTTGAAGATCAAACTTTTGTCTTTTTATAGTCATCAAAATCGGCCTGTAAACGACTTAAAATTCTTCATCCGTGATGTTTGAGTCAACTAGTGCTTTATTTATTGTCAGTTTGAACGAACTAAGTTTAGTTGCCAAAGTAGACGACTGCAGGCGGAAATCTAAACAAATCTCAAACAAATGTTAGCGAACCGCCAGAGAACGTGGACAAACGAGTTACAAGACAAAACACGACGCGTTTCGACCTCTTAGGTCTTCGTCTGGTGATACATAAACGAATAAAACAACGAAAATTCACTTAGCTTTGGTCGCTTCAGATCGCTCAGGGTTCAGCGCAAGGAAGAAGGCGTTGAATCAACACCTTCTTCCTTGCGCTGAACCTGAGCGATCTGAAGCGACCAAGCTAAGTGAATTTTCGTTGTTTTATTCGTTTTGTATCACCAGACGAAGACCTAAGAGGTCGAAACGCGTCGTGTTTTTGTCTTGTAACTCGTTTGTCCACGTTCTCTGGGCGGTTCGCTAACATTTGTTTGAGAACTAAGTTTAGCTGTTATTAGTTGAACCATAGCTGTATGCTTTTGGAGTTTAGTTTTTTTAATTTTTTGCTAGCAGCACTTACAGCTAATGAACACAGGCCAAGAGTTAAAGACAAACCACTAGAGGTAAAGCTGTGGGGTGCACCAACACCTGTTGCTAAGATGACCAACACTTGTCCTGCTGATAGAGCACTTATAGTTGATGTTCCAGTATTAACATATGTAACAGCATTAAAGGCAGCAGAATACCTTCGTTTGGTTTTGCTGTATTTTGAAAGGTCTTGCTCTAGTACTTGCCGCATTTGTGTAATTGTTGGTTAATCTGAAGGTTTTTATGTCAGGGGTTTCTACTATCTCTTCTTTAGGCGACTCTGGCTCTGTAGGTACTTTTGGATAATGCTTAACAGACATGCTTTTTTAAAATAAAAATAATTTGGTAATGTATATCTTTAATCTGTATCTTGAATATTCAGCTGCGCATCATATATTAAAAACAAATTACATTAACTGGTTTATCATTCTCTTTTACTTTATCAATTTGAATGTTTATTCCGTTCTTTAACAGTTCTCCCACTTCCATGCAACTGATTATCCTCAGTTGACCTTAGGTCAATCCATTTAAACCGTATTTCGTTTGTTAAATAATCATCAAGTCTAACACTGTGAAGGTGTAGATCTTTAGACACAAGGTCTACTGTTAGACTTCTATGCCTCCCGGATCCGAACAATTTTCTTATTTCGTCAAAATGCTGATAAGGTTTTAAGCCCACTCCGTAGATTTGGTTAGGGACTACCCTCAATTGAACATTGTACTTTCATTATTTTAGGATTAAAAAACTTTTCAGTTTGTCTTTTAAATGGTTCTTCATCTTCACACAGCAATAAAATACCTTTAAGTGATCTTGCTGAGGCGCTAAAAATAAAATTCCATATAGTGTCTGCCCTGCTTTTAGTATATTTAGAATGGTGAATCACTCTTTCGTAATATTTTGCTAATTTTGACTGATATTGTTGCTCAATCAGCCTTGCTAAGTGAGGGTTACTAACAATGTCAAACTCTAACAAGATGTCAGAAATACTGTACTGTGCTTCGGTGTCTGTAGATTTATAACACGTTTGTATTCATTAAAGTTAGTTCATATGACATTATATCTTTTAATGCTCCTGAAAGTACGGCGCATGCGCACTTAACAACTCAAAATCCAAGGGGATGGAAAAGCGATTTCCATACGCATAACTTACAGCTTCGGGCTTGTTACCGTCTTTAGCATCTGGCGGCGCCTATTCTGTGTTTTAGTGAATCTTTATTTTCGATTCCTTGAAACGCAAGATCATCCCTTTCATTCTCGGTTAGCCATAGATCAGAATAGGTTAAAAATATGTCTGCATTGTGTAAAGAAAATATTTCTTGCACCTCAAGTTTTATAGAAATTTTCTTAACGATTGCCCGTCCCAGATTCTGGACAACTGTCCTGTTTGGGTCTGTTGTTGAATCGAGTTCTATTTTGAAGTAAGTCGCGCAGAGCCTGGCACAATCACTTCATCTGCTCCTAGGTCTGGAATTTGACAGTAAGAATTTGATCTGCATCAATAGTAGATGGATTATTTGGAACAATAATATTCCGTTTATTTCCCTTCACGCCAAAGGGCTCTTTCAGTCTTCAATGCGGGTCAAGAATTGAACCATATGTTTGCGACATTTTTATAAAACAAAATAAAAGTTAATTATTTAAAAACATGGCAGGAATTGAAAGTGAAGAAGATTATGATGTTTTTGATCCTGGAGACGACATGAGTGAAATGACTCCTTTGACACAGCATCGCTCAGCGCCCTCAATTCGGCGTGAATTAACAGAAATTAGGGTCAGATCATTTTACCAAAGTTTAGGTCAAGAACCTCCCGAATTTATAGACCCAAATGATTTTGAAGAAGAAGATCGCCATTTGTATGTGAAAACGATCAAGGACAACGTGTTCGGCTTACAAACTAAACCAGACCATCAAAGTTTTTAGCCAAGAGTACAATTAGGACAAAGACTCGGTGTGAGAGATCAAAATCGCCTTGGCATTTCTAAACCAAAATTAGACGGAGAGGCAGTTTCTAAACTTCAAAACACACTGCAGGAACTCCCAACAGCTAATCAAATACAAACATGGAACTTAAAGAATTAAATCAATCAGCAGGCGAATTAATAAATTCATAAAAGCAGAAACCAGTTTTTCAGAAGAAACAGCATTAAAAACTATACACGACCCACTGCTACCCATGCGAGAAATAGTGGCCCTTGATCATGCTTTGAGAAGCATTAGAGGCGAAATTAACAAACAATTTAGCAAAACTGGGTGAACTAGATGAGCATATAAAAGAGAAAAAGAAAAACTCGTTGAGGCTGATGACCAACTTAGGGCATGATATTAAAGAAAGAATAACCCAAAGACTAAAAGATCTTGAACAAGAAGATCAGCAAGACTAGAAGTGTTGCTTACTAACGAGAACAATTACGAACTCAAGTGAGCAGAATAAGAGAAACTATCCAAAGAATTTTATATGAAAACACAACGCTAGCAGAACGGAATACGAACACTGTTTAGAGAGCAAGGAGTCCACATTAGCAAGCGTTATAATGGCCTTAGGTTTTGCAATAAGTACACTGGTGATGGCTATTACAGGCGGCGGTGGTCAAAGCCCAGTGCCTCCACCACCATCCCTCCACCTGATAAATCATGGGTAAAAAAAACAGCTTGATCATCTTGCGGGTTTATTAATAAAAATTGGCAGTAAAGCCATGGACGCTTTACCCGGAATATTAGGGAGTGTCGTTAGCTGGCTTTTGTCTACTGCAAGCAAAGTAGTTGGCTTTATGGCCGAGCACTTATGGGCCATTATTTCTCTTAATAGTTGGGTTAATTTTTAGTAAAATAAAGAAGGAGTAATCCTAGGCCAGTTAATCCAAAAAACAAGTGCTGTCTTTTCATATTCATGGTCATTATTTTTTTTGACTTCAACGGTCTCTGGGCTTTGGGCCACGGGGATTGGATGACTTTATTCTTTGGGGGTCGACTTGTTTGTTTGCTGCTTGTAATATTACTGGCTCAGAATTTATGTCGTTTTTTTCCGACTTTCTGTTCATTGCCAGCCACAAGGATTTCATTATTGTAGTTTATTATTGTGCCTATCTGGAGTCTGAGGTCAGAAGGCAGCATGTATAAACCAGTGCCAACAGCAAAGTCTACTTTCGATCTTGCAAATTGTAAAACATTTTGGTACCTTTTTATACTTGAAGGTAAATCAATGTAGAATTAATGGCCTCTCTAAATTTGCTAAGTATTGTTTTTGTGCATCCAAAACAGTAGAAGGATCAGTTATGCTCGATCTCGTTTGTGCTTGCGACCTAGCAAACACCAAACGTAAGTACGAATACAGTCGTTTATTCGTTCTATTCCTGCTTTAGTTAGGCCCTTAGAAGTGTCTACGATAATGTTTGCCCATGCTGTTTTATGCTCTTGCTCTATGGATCCGAGGTGAACAGCTGTGCCTGAAGAGAAAGATGTGTAAGGAGGATTCCAGTCAGTTATACTTTCTGTGCACGCCCCAAAAATAAGGGGTGCCTTAAACCATGATTGCGGTCCAATTTTGTCTAAAGTCTGTCTTGACCTTAATATTGAATTCGTTACAGATCCTTTCAAAAGCCTTCATGTCTATTCTGTTGCTGAATGGATTAACGGTTTGTCATTTGGCAATGGCGCTTGCAGTTCAGTCAAAATACGTCTGAAGGTGTAATAGAAATATGAAATCTTACACTGACCTCACCAAAGGATCAGGGTGATTTAAATGATCAGCATACGACACTCCACAACCAGTTGATGCACAAAACACAGCAAGTTTAACTGGTTCTGATAAAACTGCATCGGATGACTAAACCACACTTTCGGGATGTGGTCGTTTTTAATTAGGAGGGTTAAGATAGCTCTTCAATGGAGTACTAACCTTTACTTGAAAGGTGTCAGACTGAGTCACAGAATGTCAAGAGTATCAGTTGTTATATTTTTAAGATTGTAGTGCGGCCCAACAGAATATTTTGCACCAGTATATTTAATGCGCTCATTTTTATTTCGTTTAAAAAATGTTTATAACAATAATCAAGACCGTTCCTTCGTTTTTAGAACATGCTATTGATAACGATTGCGGAACCAAATGGTCACACTCCATGAAATATTTTACAAAGTCGTTATGGTTTAATATAAGTGAATCCAAGAAGAATAATAAGATTAAAAAGTTGATAATAGAGGAAAATTAGTTAGCCAGTTAACCATACCTGATGGTTATTACGGGTTTTGCTCACTAAAAGAAGCATGAGTAACTTCGACATTACTCTCAAACTTAACAATGCAAATCTGAAACAATGTTGACCTTCAAACCTGAAAAAGAAGAAGTAGGTTACTATTTTGATGAAGAGCTAGCTAAATGTTAGTCTTTACAACTGCCAATCAAGCCGTTCATAGTTTTGGAGTTATGTCAAACAAAACTACTTATGAGGGGGAAAAATCCGCTCGATCTTGCTTTACATTCATTACTCTATGTTCATTTGGATGAGCTGAGCATGATGAAAACTTATATGATGGAAGGCCTCAAACTGTTTTAAGAGCTCTTCCGTCAGGGAAAGCTGCTTATTGCGATTATGAAATTATACAATTCCTAATTTACAGTTTAAAGATTTAGTTTGTGGGAGGGTCGGATCATTTAATATAAAAATCGCAGACAAAGCAGGAAAAGTTGTGAAATGTGATAACCTACACATTGTTTTAGAAATAAAGTAATTAGTTGTTCTAAAAAATGTCGCGTGGGCCAGAAGAATCAGGAGTAACATTAGCACCTGTAAGGTGTTTAACTTTAGAATTAAAAGACCTTGCAGACACTGAGGACTTTGAACAGAACGGTGAGATAGGCGCTTTGTATGGTTTTGAGTACAGCAAAGATGGCTATTATAAACGTAAAGAAGTAAGCGACACAAAAAGTTTCCTAAACTAGAACAACTGCGCAATGTATAAACAAATAATGCAGGTTATTATGAATATAAAATAGTTCGAAAAAACTGACAAAAATGGCACTTAGAACCACATTTAGAATGGGATATAAAATTTGAATTCATAAGCCCATTTACATTTTTTGACCGCCAAAAAAGTTTCAGAAAAGCGCTCAACTCTGGTCCTTTACATGTAAGCCTTACACCAGAAGACAATAGTCGGAAAGAGATCGAAATAAAGCCGTTTGGGAGCAAACAGTACATCCTTCACAGAAAGGAATCAGTTTTGAAAGATGCTTCTACAAAAATTACAGTTCATTCCACAAATAAAATTAGGAGACACGTTCACATGATATTTGAAATTTCTGTCTTAAAAGATGAGGAGAGGGATGGGGTTGTGGGCGTTAGTGACTTCCGTTTTAAAGGAATTCTAATTAGCTGGCAAAACTTAGACGTTGAAAAAACTTAAAGTTACTGTCGTCGTTCTTTACAATGGTGGGGAGATTAAGGTCATTACAACCAGTAACAAAATCAATATTAGTATAATAGAAGCAATCTCAGAGAACTGACTTGGATTAATCTTACACATTTAGATCTTATAGGATTTTATTATACTGAACAAGTTTTGACAGAGAGTATGATAAACATAATAACTGGATTAGATTAAATTCTGTTATAAAAACTATGGTGCAGTTAAACTTTATGACAAAAACTCCTCATTGTTCATTGATTTGTGGACAGACTGGTTGTGGAAAAACATATTTGTCCTAGACTATTACAAACAGTTTATCGCTATAATTTTGATCATATTGTGATTTTCTGTCCAACACTTAAATGGAACAAAGCATATCATGATAGAAGGTTATATGGACAGATGATAACATATATTTAGTTGATCCTAGCAATAAACTGAGTGAGTGTTTAGAACACTTTTATAGACTGTTTGAAGGAACGCAGACACTATTTATTATAGATGACTGTCGGCAGAAAGAGACATAGTTAAAAAAAGAAATACTTTGTCAAAACTGGCTTTCAGTGGAAGACATGCTGGAATAAGTGTGTGGATTTTATGTCAAAAATATAACTCAGTTTTAAAAGACTTTAGAGAACAGTTAAAGACTGTAGTTTTATTTCACATGAAAGACAGAGACGCATTTGATGAATGTATGCGTGAAAATGATGTTATTGAAAATGTCAGGAAAAACATAGGATTAAGCAAAAACTAAATCTGAAAGTTTAGTAAATTAGTATTGAAACGGATAATTCCTACACAGTATGCATGTTTGTAGGGTTTACTAGTTAGAGAACTAATAAATACCTAGCCTAGGGCAACCGCCCGAAACTGGTTGAGGGCGGTTGAGCTAGGCTGGATTTATTAGTTCTCTCCAAACTCCATCTGACGATAGCCAAACGCTAGAAACAAATTTGTAGATAATGTTAATATTCCTCTTTTACACTTGTTTTAATTAATGTTGCTCCCAAAGGGGTTGAGCACTTGTAGAATTGTTTTAGGCTTTTTAATCATACTGATCTTAATCGCTCCGCACGTTGAGCACTGTGGCTGAAGGATGATTTTAAAATGGAGGAAACTAATTTTAGGCAGTGAACAAAAGATATACTGTTTTCTAATCCGCAATCTATATATAAAAAAAAAATTAATAGAACAAACAGAAAAGTTTGTGCACAACAGGAGATGGAAAGCTTTTTTTTCTAAATCCAAACGCAAAAAAGAAGACATAAAACCTACGATTTCAAATCATGGCGATCACCACCTGCCATAGACGAAATGAAACCTTTTGAAGATAAAATGAAAAGATTGATTGCCAATACTGAATTCAAAAAATCTAACAACGATTTCCAAACAACATTAAAAAAACAAATAAAACAAGTACAAGATGACAAAAAAAATATTTGTGAAGGCTGACAAAACTAGAAATTACTACAAAATGGAACCAAAGGAATACTCTCAACTTCTTGACAAAAACATCCAGAAAAACTACATAAAAGACGACAAAAATATACATGACAGTATCCGCACTAAAGGAAAAGAACTTGCACAGCACATAGACCTAAGTGACAGGATAGAAGCGACAGCAACAAAAGAAGCTTTAATTAACGCTCAAAGACCACAAGCCCAAGTTTCATAACAACCCAACATGTAGACTAATAAATCCATCCAAATCTGAACTAGGCAAAATAAGCAAGAAAATTCTGGAAAAAAATAATAAAGAACGTAAAATCAAACTCTGAATACAACCTCTGGAAGAACATATATGAAGTTGTCCAATGGTTCAAAAAAACTCAATAAACAAAGTAATACAGTATTCATCACATTTGACATAGTAGACTTTTACCCATTTATAGATGAGGAACTACTCAACAAAGCACTGAAGTTTGCCAGTAACCACACAGATATAACAGGGTCAGAAATGGAAATCATTCTCCACACCAAGAAAACATTACTGCAAAGCAGAAATGAAACCTGGATCAAGAAAACGAACAGAAACACAGCATTTGACGTAACCATGGGTTCATATGATGGTGCAGAAACATGCGAACTGGTTGGACTATTCATGCTATTCAACATCAAGAAGAAAAAAAACTAACACGCAGGCAACATGAACACGCACGCAAAAACAGCAGCAACCGGGCCCCCCACGCTATATAACACCGGCGGTGGGCAACCCAAACTCCATCCTGATGATATCCAAGTGCTAGAAACAAATTTGTAGATAATTTTAATATTCCTCTTTACACTTGTTTAACTAATGTTGCTCCCCAAGGGTTGACCACTTGTAGAATTGTTATAGGCTTTTTAATTATACTGATATATATATATATATATATATAATATATATATATATATATATATATATATATATATATATATATATATATATATATACAACAAACTAATAAATTCCAAGGATAAGTACTGAGCACCGTTCCAGCAACTTACAGAGCAAGAGAATGTAAATATGCGGGTTCAAGCTCACCCATCTTATTTTGCACGAAAAACCCCCTTTTTCACATACAAATCACGTCCTTCTCATGTCGCTTTTTACCAAAATCAACACCTTTTTACAAACAAAATTAACATGCAAAACCGCCAAAAATGGGGGCTTACGTGCAAGATAAAGATATGGTGATCGTGAACAAAGATATTTACATCTCTCCAGGAATATAAAAATCTAATGGTTTAGCCAAAAAAAATAAGTTTAACAAAAAATAAATACTATTTTTTTTGTTAACTCACTGTGTTTGGCGGGACAACTTGCAGCTCTTCGCGAACAAACGATCTTTAGGGGCAGGTTTTTTAGAAGAAAGAGTCTCTGTTAAATAATATACGGGAGGCAAATGAAACAAACTGCGGCGTTACTGAAACACGACAAAAAAGCAGAAGAGCACACAAAACAAAGTGTGAAGTAACGACGATTTAATGCACGACACAAAACAGGACTAGAAATTTTCGGCAAAATGCCTTCCTCAGCGACAAACAAAAAAGTACAGACATAAACATGCACAATACTCCCCTTGTGAAGCCAAAGTGGTGAGTGAAGTAGACAGAGGGACAGTGGAAGAGAGGGTGAGTAGAGTTCAAGGAATAGGGCACGAGGAAAGAGGGTAGAGTAAAGTGAGGAGGAGGAAAAGGAGAAAGGGAGAGAGAGAGAGAGAGAGAGAGAGAGAGAGAGAGAGAGAGAGAGAGAGGGGGGGGGGTGGAGGGGGGGAAAGATAGGGGAGAGACAGAGAGAGAATGGAAGTAGAGGAAGAGTGGAGAATGAGAGAGAGAAGAGAAGGGGGAGGAGAGTGAGTGGAGGGAGGGTGTGATGGTATGTAGTGGGTGTTGCATATGAATGAAATGAACAAGAGAAAGCACAATAAATAAGATACAATATACTCGAAAAAGCATTTTAAATGACAAGGGGGGGGGGGGGGAGAAGGAGGTCAGCCGCCTAAAGCATCCGACCCAAGTCTGACCCAAGGGTAGGTTGCCCTACCCAAGCACCAAGGGGTGAGAGGGAAAACGGAGAACCCCGAGAAAAACTCACAAGCCAGACGCAGCTAAGAGCTGCAAGGCTCCCCCCCCCCACCCCCCACACAAAAAAAAAACCTTGCTCGCGGGCAAAACCACACACACACACACACACACCACACACACACATACAAGTGCGCGCGCGCGCACGAACAAACACGTATGCACTCATATACACGCCAATAAGTGCACACATTGGGGGGGGGGGGGTGGGTTGGGGGGGGGGTAACAGTGGGGAATCAATGGGTAACTGTGACGCGCTCTGTCCAAGCCGAGCTTGCAGCTTTCCTCAGAGGGTCAAACAGCTGACGGCGCAACCAGGGAAGGCGAAGGCCACTGTGATGCGCTCTGTCCAAGCCGAGCTTGCAGCTTTCCTCAGAGGTTCAAACAGCTGACGGCGCAACCAGGAAGGCGAAGGCCACGTCTGGTTCCGCAGGTATGGGGGTTGTCTTCCCGGTGTTGGTCTTGGTGTTGTCTCGGACGCCACACATCGCTCAAATACGGGAGGATCTGTTTTCATAATTCGTTCAACTTCATATACGTCTACGCTCCATATGGGGTCTGTAGCTCTAATTCTAACATCGCCTTCTACCTCTCCAGGAGCATACAAGTATCTTACTTTTAGCCCAAACGGCAAGACTTTTTGAGTCCCCTGCTCATCTTTAGTAATGCTATTTTTTTTTAATTTGATTGCGTTCACTGGTTTAAGGCCTGTTGCTTTAAATTCTTCATTGTTCATGGCACGTAAGACTGCTGGCAATCTCCTAACCCATTCTGTGTTGCGTTCTCTGTACTTCGTAGTGTCCATAATTTCTCTGTGATATTGATAGGTAAACATTCGTTCAGCCAGATTTTTATTAAAGTTTTCTACTAAGGCTTGTGATCGATGGTTGCCTGGGATCCCTCTCTTAACTGTAACATGATGTTTTAAAAACAACTGGTTTACAGAACCTTTAAACTCTTTTCCATCATCAACTTGAATCATTCTAGGATACTTTAATGGGCCTCGCATGTATATTTGAAATAAATAAAGTACAAGTTAAGAAGTAGATAAAGTACAAGTTAAGTACAAGTTAAGTTAGTTATAGAAAGTACTTTTTAAGTTAAGTTCAAGTAAATTACAAGTAAAGTACAAAAAAATAAGTTCTTGTTTTAAGTACTAGTTAGGTTCTTAAGTTAAGTACTAGTTAGGTTCTTATGTTAAGTTCTTGTTAGGTTCTTAAGTTAAGTACAAGCCAAGTCAGTCAAGTTAATCTTTTAAAGTTCTCCAATGCCCTACAGCATATGAGAACTCGGGATTGACGTAAGTTCTCTTGTTATTGTTAGAGACTAGTGATTTCTTGTTAACAGCAGTTGTGTTTACTTGATGAAGAGTAGAGCGCAGATTAACATTTGTGTGATAAAATACTTTATTCTCAAAGAGAGCTTGCTTGTAGTTATCGTGAGTTATATTTTTTGACAACTTCTTTACTTATGCCTTTAGCCTTCTTCATTACAGAAGTCTGACTAGCAACGCTATACATCTTTGACCGCAAACCAACATATTCTTTTATAACTGTCCCATTAAGTTCATCCTTCATCTTTCCAATCACTTTCTTGTTCACAGTTGAATGTAAAGGACTGTCTTTTGGATAGTCGCATGTGTCGTACCGCCCATCAACTCCTTTAGCTACTTCAGTTTCTAACTCTTTGTAAAAGTCTTCTGTGGGGACGTCTAGAATAAAAGAGTCAGTGTCTGTGTAAAGGACTCTTGCTTCTGGGTACAGTGGTTTAAAGTAGTCATACAGAAATTCTAACATCAATAACTTTGACAACTCTAATACGGTAAAGCCGATAAACACCTGCTTGTCCAACTTAACATCCTTTTTCTTCATCATAATGCCAACCAGGTTGTCGTTAAATCTTCTAAAGTCTTGATAGTTAGGTTTAGAGGCCAACTTAATTGCTTGGTTTTCTTTTGTAACTAATTTAACATCTTTGCGATCGTGTACGTTCTCCATGGTTTTGCCAAAACAGCTGTTGTTCATCAGTTTAAAGAAGTCTTTTTCTGAAGCATCAGTGGCTTGGGTTCTAAGATCAGTATTCTTCTTGATGTATGGCCTCATAAAGGACACTTGATCAAAAGCAATGATTCTATGAACAGCAGTCAGTTTTAGTCCGTGTCTTAGGTAAAACTGTAACAGTCTGTAATGAAAAACATACTTAGTTTTGTGGCGAAGATTGGGAACAAGTTTAGGAGGTTCTGTGGGGCTCATTTTTAATCTTTCTGTGGCCAGAGGATAATCGTTGTGGAGGTCATGCAGGTCACGCGGATATTCTAAGTCTACTTCTAGAATAAAACCATACTGTTGATCTGACATTAAACTGTCCAACCACTTTAATGCTCCATGAATATTATTTGTATCATGTCCAGTGTACATCCTAAAGTTGCGTAATGGAAGTGGCTGGCTCATAGCCCACCCATACAGATTATTGGCGTCTAAGTACATTAGATAGTTAGACGGTTTAGTTGGGTTATAGTCGTCTAAATACTTGTTGTTGGCTTTGCAGTAAGGATGTGAGGGCATGCTAATACCTCCCCTTAAACTGTCTTCAATCATCTGGAGTGTGGGGAGATCAGAAATTAAGTCAATCTGAATGTTTGTAGACTTTAAGAAAGCATCCCAAGATAACCCTGGGGCAGAGATGTAATGTGATGAGTCTAAGTTGTAATGTTTCATGCAAGTAGATCTGTAATTCTGAAAGACGTCTGCCAATAAACATACGTCAGTCATTAGATAGTAATCATGATAATCGCCCATTGTTTGACAGTGTAATTCTGTCCAGGCCTTTTGAGCGTATTCATATTCAGAGTCAGTTATGTCTTTGCCTCTAAGACTAGAAAAGAAAGCGCCTTTAGGGGGAAGTGATTCTTCATCAAACCTATCCCACGATTTAGTTTCAAGGGAAAACCCTTTACGCGCTAAAGATGGAATCAAATTATTGTTTAGTGATCGGAAAGAGAGAAGTAATATCTAATGTTCAAGAACCCATGTTATCTGCACAAAACCCCCTTTTTCACATCTAATCACGTCCATCTCATATCAGTTTTGGCCAAAATAACACCTGTTTCCCCAAAAAATTAAACATGCCAAACGCCAAAAAAAATTGACGTAATTAGCACATTGAAACGGGGTTTCCGTGAAAGAAAATATGGGTGTCGTAAACCCGAAGATATTTACATTCTCTCCAAACATAAAAAATTAAGGTTTACGTATGCTCTTCTACTTCTAAACACTTTTAAAATAAATTAGAAAAAACCCACAGTCTTCCTCTTGATTATTTATTTTTAATTTAAAAAATTAATGTCTAGGTAACTAATTCTTAAATTTGGCTGTCTCCGCCAAACTTATATAACTGATAAATCGCAAAACCCTGCCTAATTTCCGCAGTGCCTCGTAGAACTGTAGAGGCTGTCCTTTAAATAAATTGCGGTCTGTTTTTAAACTTCTTCTAAATAGACTTTCAACATCGGTTTACATGAGAAAATCGGTTTGGCCACTGCCTACATACTCATAAAGACCCCCTTTTTAAGGCATATGTGTTTTAATATGATACTTTCAAACCCAAATGTCATAAAAGCCTAAAAATTCGGCAAGGCTTCTAGAAAAACGACTCCCTTTTTTTTCTTCTGGAAATTCATAGTAATTATAAGATTGCCCATTAATTTTTAACTGAATGTTAAAATTGCAAAATAACTTCCTTAAAGAACAAATTTGTAGAGCCATCGGGATTTTAAATGTTTTAAATAGATGCCTTTTTGCGCCTTAACATCTACCATTAATCTACTTTTTGAGATATTTTAAAATCCATTTTACTTTTAAAACCCAAATTTTCTTTAAGGGCAATCCGTAACTCCGCCCTATTGTTAATTGGGTGGTTAAGAACACACTTTGTTTTTTGGTTATATAGATGTGCATCTTTTTAAAACATTTAAAAAACTATTTTAAAAATGAACCATTTAAATATACGAAGTGTCACAAATGAGGACGTTTTATAACCCCAAATCTTGGACTTAAATTACTAACCATTGCGGGTAATGAATCAATGTTTTTCCCAATCAGGCTTGAAAACCACTAACTAATATATTAAACCGCCAATAAAGAGTGATGGAGTACCATCAGCATGGTCTTTCCCGCCCTATGGCGTTTTCCAGAATCAGTAAATTTTGCAATTTACAGCCAACTACTGGCTGCGGTGTTTCAAAGGGCAAACCATTTTTAAACCATCCTAATCTTTTAGTAAGTTTCAGTATATAACTTCATGTTATTACCAGTACACGAGTTTACGTTATAACTACAAGTAAGCCCTCCCAACGCCCACGCGTTAAATCCATTCAACAGCCCAATGGACAATAATCATATGAAAAAAATCTGCAACGAATTAACTTTAATCCTCAACGATTTTAGACAAAAGTTAGACCGCAATCATGGTTTAGGCACATTGTATTTGTGGGTACAAAAAGAATATATTTTATGACTATTTGGCCGGGACACCTCTTTTCAACCAGACAAACAAGTCGATTAGGGTCAATTGAACAAAACATCCAATGCTGGGCAACATTTCAAAGATGAAAGAAAGCCTAACAATGCCAGAGTGCAAAGGCTTAATGACCCATACGACATACGTTGGTTCTATTAAGGCTCAAAACAAAACCCTTTCACTAGTCGATCAATCTTCAGGATTTGATGCCAAAAACAATTCAAAGCAAATTTAGAAGATGCTATTAACTCTGGCTGTTGATTTGCCTCACTAACAAGGATCAAGCCGTTCTTGCACACGCTGGGTCAAAGGGTTTGACTTTGTTGTAGGCCATGATTTACATGCTACCCTCTGCCTTAGACACAGATTGGCAGATACAGAATTATAACAATAAAAATCCTCATAGTGGAGACCCAAAACTTAGGGCACAATAAGTTTAAACACAGGCCTGCTCCATCCAATTTTAAAGAAGTCCTAGCCCTGAGAAAACGATCCACCTATAAGCCCCACAGCCAAAAGCAGCCAAGAAACACTCCACCTTTAATGTACCCTCACACGACAGCCCCAATACTAGCGAAAAGACAGCTCTTGTTAAAGTTTTTACTTTTAACTGTTTAGCCATACTTTTTTCCCCTAAAAATTAAAATCCAGCAGCTTGCCTCCTAACGTCCACAGAGGTTTCAGCCATATAACCAGCAACTTTGCTATAGTGACAAACCCAAACTAACAACACTGCCTTTTATGCAGGCAGGGCATCAGCTTTGGCTGCAACTTCTTTAAAGGTTTGCTAGATGATGAAATTTGGGGGGTTTTCTATCAACTTTAACCAGGCTGAGGCGTTGGAGCGCTACGGTCCTGTTCGCCTGCGTGTTAAAGCATAACGAGGTAGAGATAGCAAACCCAACAGCTGTTAATAACAACTATTGAATCCCCTGTTCCGACAGAGCCTTTCTTTCAGCTGCGTAGGTTTTCAAAGTATTCTGTTTATAGTCAATCGCTGTTGTGATGCAGCTGCGCCGTGTACGCACTTCTAACCTAGCACCTTCATTATAAATTCGTATTTTGCTGATTCTAGCTTTTCTTCTTGCCTAAATTGTTATCGGTCTGCATCAGCCGTTTATTTTTTCTCTTCTACTCCTATCCAGCTCACCAATTTGCAAATGTTTGTTAGTCACCCTATTGCGTAAAGCTCATTAAGCCCAGGATTTGCGCTAGGCAATGGAGAATCATTAATTTTTTAACTGTGTTCCCATTAAACTCGTTTCAATTTCGCTATTATTTCATCGCGTTCGATTAATCTTGAAGAGGATGTTTGTATTTAGATTGTGTGGCAACTCTTGCCCAAGTTTGTAAAAGACTAACACTTCAGGCCAAATCGTCAATAAAGTTAATTGCTTGGTCAACAACAGGGAGATCTTAAGAATTGTGGCCCCTGTTTTAAAAACTGGTTGGGTCTGTTTTGCAGAAGCCGTAAGCTCTTTCCTTTACTGGTTCTTACATACAAATTATTATGTTATCTGTTGAAAAATCAAAACCCTAAGTGCTCTGGCTGCTCTCGTCCCATATGGCTATAAAGATTCAATTATATCTAGCAATTGTTTTGACTTAACCCTACTCCTTGGCCTGCGCTGCTCTGCCAAGCTCTTCTTGCAATAAAGGGGCCAGTTCTTTTATCTTCTTCTTCAAAGGAATCATTGGTCAAAATCTTCATCCATATTTTTTATTTATATTTTTTTTGTTTTAAAAAATAACTCATACGGTTGTGACCTCGATCCATACAGAAATAAAAGGGAAACCCCCCACGGTGTAAAAGGTATAAGGCAGACTGTAAATTAGTGTAAATACTCCATCAACAGTTCACCTGGACAAGCTTTAACAGTCAAGTTCCCTGATCTTGGCGCTGACGATTTTATAAATCCGGGAAACCGCTAAACATCATTAAAAATAGATATTAAATCGACAGATCCTAATGCTAGTGTTGTTTGCTAATTTGGCAGGCTATCGTTAAACGTATGGCAATTAAACTGGAGGGCAAAGAAGTCTTTGTACTAAGAGAGGCAGACATTTTTGCTCTCTATTCTGATCTATGGCTACCTAAAAAAGAAAGGAAAGAGAACGTTTATCAGGGAATACAAAGCCCAAACGCCTCAAGCACGGGCTTAAAGTGGGGGATGAAAAGAATGATGTTAAAGATGAGCAGTAGCAGAAGCATTTGGCAACAGTTTTTGCATCCCTCTTGATTTTAAATTTGTTAAAGACGCATATCCATATTCCCAAAGGTGCACTAAAAGAAAAAACTTTTTTATGACTGACATTTAATCCTAGCGATTCGTTGTTCTGCCCTGAAGATCCTTTAGCTAAATACACATTAGCACATCCTTTGAGTTTGATGTTGTTACAAAACCCGGACTGGCCAGAACAATCTTAACCCATTATATAAGTAAAACGGTTATTTATTATGAAATGTTATACACTCCATTACAGAAAATGGAAACAAGCGAGACCTCTTTGGAACATACATCAAAAATCATCTCTGAAGTTTTTAAAAAGGAATTTTGTTCTTATTTACTGAAGAAACAACTCCTTTTCAGAGAGAATCAGAAGCGTTTTATAATCCAAAAATTGAAAAGGTCGACTGTAATAAATGGCAAGTCTGATCATTTGTTTTCCCGGGCTGCGGACTTTTTACCTCACATCACTTTGATGAAATAAGAAAGTTTTTTCGTGGAGGCAGGCAAGGGACCTACAGTTGATCGCGTATGAAAAAAAACCTTCGCCTTTTGATGTAAACTTGAAGACTACTTAATAAGCAAATAGGGGCTGTGGTTGGATTTTAGATCCACATTGATAACAGATTGTTTGGAAGTGGAGAAAGGAAGGCAAAATGCATAAAAATAAGTATTCGAAGAAAGCAGACGGAAACGGTCCAAAAAAATGCACATTTTATGGTTTGTGATGCCCCGTTAAACATTGAAGAAAACAGGCTAAAAGACGTGGCTTATTAAAATGTAGAAGAAATTTTCTAATAAAAACAGATGGATAGTTTGAATTTCTTCCTAAAGATCCGCACTGCTCTCTTACCGGATTACGGGTGGGAAAACTGTCTTCGTACTTGATTGTTACAAACAATATACAGGTTTCATACGAGTACATTTTTATATTCTGCACAACCATTAAGCACACAAGTCTTATAAAGAAAGGAATTTTAATTGGACAGACGAGAATATATTCTAGTTGAACCAGTGACAAACGAGCGACTGTTTAGAACTTTACTATAGACTATTGGAGGGAACCGAAACACTGTTTATATTGATGACGGGTTCAGTTTAACGAGACATTGTTAAAAAAAGAAAAGCTCTGCCCAAAGCTAGCCTTTACGGCCGTCACGCCTTAGTTACTGTGTGGTTTTTAACTCAAAAATACAATGCAGTCTTAAAAGACTTAGATTGCAGTTAAAATGGGTTGTATTATTTTACACAAAGGGACAAAGATAGTTTTGAAGAATGTTTAAGTGAAAATTATATAATAAGGGACAAAGATGAGTTTAAAAAAAAAAGAGCATTTAGAAAAATCTAAGCACGCTAACTATGCTTACGGACTGACCCCCCATTCAATACTTTTGTTTTTTTGTTAGATTGTATATATTATTGATTGCTTACACAATTTTTTTAAATTATAATTTATATATTATAAAAAGAATGTCTCGAGGGCCAGAATCAAAAGCGCAGCTAGCTCCTAAATGCGTTGCAGTAGAGCTAAAAGACCTAGGAGACACAATTTGAGTTTAAACTAATGGGAGTGCCGGGAAAAATGTTTAGGGATTTGGTTACACAGATGATGGGGTTTACAAAACGAACAGAAATTGAAGACAAAAAACGACAGCAATATCCTACCCTAGAAGAGATAAGAAATTTAAGGGCAAACGTTTTTGGGCAAACACAATACAGAACTTCATAAAAGAGTGAATGCCGGGGCGTTGCTTCCTGAAATTGCTTGGAATCAAAAAGGTTGAACTACGAAGCCCAATGTATACTTTGATAAAAAACAATTTTAAAAAAGCTTGAATAAAGGGACCTATTCTTGTTAGTCTGGTTCCGGGAACACAACAGAAAAAAACAGATTGAAATAACAGGCGGGATTCTGAATATAAGCTACAGAGAAAGAACCCTTAGCTGAAGTGGGGGGTGACACCGTCGGTTTAAGAATTTACCCCACGCTAATCAACACTACCTAGGCAAATGACGATGATTTTTCGTTTATTTTTACCCGGGGGAGGGCGAACTAGTTTGCCAGAACATACGTTAAAAGAGGCATACAAATAAAGGCTGAAAACTTGGAAATGCTCCTCTTAACCAGTATTGCAATTACTAAAAACGGAGCCCAAAATAAACCCCCATGTACATCGGACAAGGTTACTGTGATGGTTGACAAAGACAAACTAACAGTATTTCGACTTTATTTTCTTTAAAGTAGTTGATTTTATTGCGTTTTACTCTGTTAATGAAGTGCTGCCAGAAGGATTAATAAAGGCGAAAATGTACAAGATTAATTAATTAATAAAAAAATTTTTTTTAAAAAAAAGGAGGTTCAACAGTTTGATTAGAGCAAATAACCGAACTTCAAAAGAAATAGAAAGCGACTTGGATAAGTAAGGGAAACTAGAAAGAAATATGCTAAAGTTTTAAATACTCTTTCTTATGTAATTACGGCTCCTCAGTCGTAGCTAGCGAAAGTGCTGGGTCTAGTGTTGCTGTTTTAGCTACTGGGGTTGGGAGCGCCAGCCTCTTTAGCATTAGGAGGTCTTGGTTTAGTTTGGGCGCTATTCTATGTTTGTAAAGTGCTATTTTAAAAAAAAATAACTCCTAAATTACAAAAGCACACTGCCATTGTAGCCCTAGCATCAGCAAAACTTTGTTCATTAAGATTAAGAATAAGCAAAACATTACAGGATGAAAACATTACAGACGAAGAATTTCAGAAGCTGATGGTGAGGGTTAAAAGACGACAAAAAATTGAACTTCAAAAAGAGTGGAGAAAGACGTTTTTCATCACGGCAGGTAGACACTGATGCAATTAAACAGAACATTGAAAAACAAACACACGATCATTTTAAACCCAAAATAGGCCCAAAAAAAATTTAACACAAAATAAATACTTTTTTTTTTTTTGTTAACTTACTGTGTTGGTGGGACAACTTGCAGCTCTTCACAACAAAAACGATCTTTTAGGGGCGGGCTTTTTAGAAAAAAGAGTCTCTCTTAAATAATATACGGAGGGTCTGTTTTCATAATTCTTTCAACTTCATATACGTCACGCTCCATATAGGATCTGTGGCTCTAATTTTAACATCGCCTTCTGCCTCTCCAGAGCATACAAGTATCTTACTTTTAGTCCAAATGGGAAGAGTTTTTGAGTCCCCTGCACATCTTCAGTAATGCTAATTTTTTTTAATTTGATCGCGTTTACTGGCTTCAACCCTGTGCTTTAGATTCTTCCAAATTTTTCATGGCGCGTAAGACTGCTGGCAATCTCCTAACCCATTCGTGTTACGCGTTCTGTCCATAATTTCTCTGTATATTGATAGTAAACCCGACGTTCAGCCAGATTCTTATTAAAGTTTTCTACTAGGGCCTGGATCGATGGTTGCCTGGATCCTCTCTTAACTGTAACATGATGTTTTAAAAACAGTTGGTTTACAGAGCCTTTAAACTCTTTTTTTCCCTCATCAACCTGGATCAAACCGAGGATACTTAATGGGCCTCGTATTATATTTGTTGTAAAGCCACAGCCACAGCAGTTGAGCTTTTATCTGTTAAAGGGTTTAGCGCTTTGTATCTTGAAGCCATGTCAACAACTGTCAGAGCATACTTAAACTCTTTTTCTTGTAACTTTGTCATGGGAAGATACAGCAAGTCCTCTGGGTGTCATTTTGGGAAATGAGTTAAACAAATTTAGGCCTTAATTTTTCTTTTTGGGGCAGCGAATATTTTCCAAATTGCCGTTTTGAAAGCCATCTTTCGCATCTGAATTCAACACTCTAGCAGCTTTACTCAGTTTTCAATAGCAGTCTTTCCTTTCCAATAACCTTTAGGAAATAATAATTTTGTACTTCGATGTCCATAAAAGGACTGTATTTAATTGTATTTTTTAAATTTTTTTTTACATTGTTTGTGCAAGCATAAAAGATTGCTCCCATAGCACCCACAATAAAACCAATTTCTGCATTTCTGTTCTTCTGATGGTTCATAAAATCAGACAGTTCGGCGGGGGGATGTTAAAACTTCTTCCTGTCCACTAAGTAATACTCATTCCTTGCCTCATCAACGTTTGTAAATGTGTGCTCTGCATGTCCCGTTCTCTTAATTTTTATTAATAAAGTCTAAGTGAGAAATTCGTCTTTTCTCATAAGCGTCTCTTGCCTTTGCTAAATCTTCTATTGCCTCATTATGACGTTCTCTCTCTTCATCGGGCCCGCAATTTAAATAACATATAATTGCTTCCAGAGAAGGGCCCAAAGGCATTAACAAAAGCTCCCCCTACCATCATAACTACTCCCCCCCATCTTTTTATAAAAACAATAATTTCTTATGAATTAAAACTTTCTATGAACTAATAATTTTTTTGGGATAATCCCCTGTGTAACAAGAAAGTCTTTTGACGCAACCCTGCAGTAATTAAACTATAACCTTTAAAAATGTCCTCAATGTCTAACCTTCCTAAAATCAGCCGGCTTCATTTTAAACATGTTTTTTTGCTAACACACCCATAGCCTATCTAAGACCGCTAATCACAGCAGTGGTAAAATTCGTATTAATAATCTTTTTTCACTCATCTTTTATTAACTAAAAAAATAATTAAAATAATCATAATACGAAAGGCTGTCTATGTGCTTTTTAATCAGATAATCTTTGTTTTTAAAGCTAAAAATAAAGTTGCAACTAGTTTTGGCGAATCTCTATCTTTCCAGTTGGGCGGTTTTAATCCCTAACAAACATTTTGCAAGGGTTGAAAAACTATAACACCAACGATAGGCCACTGCATAATTAACCAGCGTAAACTCATGGTTTTAAAAGTATTATATATTTTTTATTGCTTTTAAAAATGGATTGTGACGAACTATTAAAGTGTGAGGACAGGCAGACTACCCTGTTGACAACTGTCATAAAGAAAAATTTTTATTTTCTACTGCGTGTGGAAAAACTAGACAGTAATTAGGCGTTGAACTAAGTATTGAACAGAATCAGCAACTGTCTACTTCAGACGTTGAAAGTACTACGCAAAGGGACAAGCACAGCTAGGGTCAAAAATGGTTAGATCAGTGGGCAGACAAAAATTAGTTTATATGCTAAGTTAAATAAGTAAGGGGGGCGCCAGTTGATTC
This sequence comes from Conus ventricosus, assembly GCA_018398815.1. Lineage (NCBI taxonomy): Eukaryota > Metazoa > Mollusca > Gastropoda > Neogastropoda > Conidae > Conus > Conus ventricosus. The sequence continues at coordinate 72,929 of JAFLJL010000175.1, read as the reverse complement.
TGAAGAAGATTAAAATACGACTTATCACAAGATCCTTTTTAAACAAATCACAAAACTCTTGCAGTGACATGTATTACAGATTTGGGACGATGTTTATGCCCATCATCATGGGGCAAATTACTTTTAATCATATAATTTTGATCATATTAAATTTAAATCGCAATAAAAAAAATGAGCGATCAGGAGAAGAAAAACGCCACAGGGCAATCCCAGGACAATCCGCAGGAGCAGAATGTGCCACAATGAATGTACCGCAATGAGTAATGTTACTAAAGCAAAAATCCTGGGCGTTTTAGCTGGGCGTAAAAAGCTGAATGGAATAGACTGAAAAATCAAACCAATCAGCAAAACAAAAATTATTAGATAGAAACAACATCGCCGCCAGCACCAACACCCCAATTAACAACAACACAATCACAAACAAACGATAAGATGTATTATTATGTATTTGCCGCTGTTTGTTGTTTGGGGGGGGTTTAGCATACAAATGTCTAACGCCATACTTACAACAAATTAAAAAAACCCCACAAAACCATAAAAGAAGAAGAAAACCCAAATCTGCAAAAAAGAGCAACCTCCTGCGTTAGACCCATTTTCTATGGAATAGTTTTAAGAACTAGATAAAGTACAAGTTAAGAACTAAATAAAGTACAATTAAGTTAGTTATAGAAAGAACTTTAAAATTAAGTGCAAGTAAATTAAAAAGTACAAAAAATTATAAGTTATATAAAGTACTAGTTAGGTTCTTAAAATTAAGTTCTTGTTATGTTCTTAAGTAAAATACTAGTAAAGGTTCTTAAGTTAAGTACAAACCAAGTCAGCAAGTTAATCTTTTTTAAATTCCCCAAAGCCCACAGCATATGAAAAACTCAGGATTAACGTAAGTTCCCTTGTTATTGTTAGAGACCATGGATTTCTTGTTAACAGCAGTTGTGTTTACTTGATGAAAGTAGAGCCAAATTAACATTTGTGTGATAAAATACTTTGTTTGTAAAGAGAGCTTGCTTTAGTTTCGTGAGTTTATATATTTTTGACAACTTCTTTTCTTATGCCTTTTTCATTACAGAAGCTGGCTGGCAACGCTGTACATCTTTGACCACAAACCCAAAATATTCTTTATAACTGTCCCATTAAGTTCACCTTCATCTTTTCCCAAACACTTTCTTGTTAACAGTTGAATGTAAAGGACTGTCTTTTGGATAGTCACATGTGTCGTACCACCCATCATTCCTTAGCTACTTCCGTTTTCTAAATCCTTAAGAATCTTTTTGGGAAAGTCAAAATAAAACTATCAGTGTCTGGTAAAGGACTCTTGCTTCTGGTACAGTGGTTTAAAGTAATCGTACAGAAATTCTAAAAATTAATAACTTCGAAAACTCTAATACGGTAAAGCCGAAAACACTGGCTTGTCCAACTTAACATCCTTTTTCTTCATCAAAATCCAACCCAAGCTGTCGTTAAATCTTTTAAAGTCTTGATAGTTGGGTTTAGAGGCAAACTTTAAATTTCTTGGTTTTCTTTTGTAAAATAATTTAACATCTTTAAAGATTGTGTACGTTCTACATGGTTTTGCCAAAACGCTGTTGACATCAGTTTAAAGAAGTCTTTTTCTGAAGCATCAGTGGCTTGGTTTTTAAAAATCATGTTCTTTTTGATGTATTGGGCCCATAAAGGGGTCTTGATCAAAGCAAAGATTTTGTGAACCAGCTGTTAGTTTCAGTCGTGGGCTTAGGTAAAACTGTAGGAGTCTGTAATGACACACATATTAGTTTTATGTCTAAGAATGGGAACAAGTTTTAGGAGGTTCTGTGGGCCATTTTTAATCTTTTCTGCGGCTAGGGGGTAATCGTTGTGGAGATCGTTAATTTTTTAGATATTCTAAGTCTACTTCCAAGATATCCGGCTGGATTATCAGACTAATCTGTGACAACATACCTAACACAGTTTAACATCATGAGGCCCTTTTAACATTTAAAGTTTCCCAATGGAAGCGGTTGACTCATGGCCCATCCATACAAATTGTTGGGGTCTACGTACATTAGATAGTTGGGTGGTTGGTGGGATCATAGTCCCTCTAAATACTTGTTGTTGGCTTTTGCAGTAAAGGATGTGAGGCCATGCAATACCTCCCCTTAGACCGTCTTCAATCATCTGAAGTGTGGGTAGATCAGAAATTAAGTCAATCTGGATGTTTGTAGACTTTAAGAAAGCGTCCCAAGAAAGTCCTGGGGCAGAGATGTAATGTGATGAGTCTAAGTTGGGAATGTTTCATGCATGTAGATCTGTAATTCGAAAGAACGTCGCCAATAAACACACGCAGCCAATAAATATGATCGGATAGTCCCCATCGTTTCACAGTGTAATTCTGTCCAGGCTTTCTGAGCGTATTCATAATCAGAGTCGTTATTTCCTTTCCCGTGAGCCAGAGTAAAAATCGTCTTTATGCGGTAGCGCCTCTCTCAAAACTTTACGAGTTCCCGTATTCATAAGGAAAGAACCTTTGCGCACTAAAATGGATCAAAAGTATTTTTTATGATTGGAAGTCTTGTACGATCCTGCAAAATTTAACAAACTACCATCAGATTTTGGCAGAGTCAAAAAGGATACAGAGTCAAGAGTAAAAATCATTACTTTTCTGAAGAAATGTGCAATGCAGGTAACCCCTTAAAATTCAATGTCACTGCTTTCTATGAAATGAGAAACGTAGCCCTAATTTATGAAAGAAAAGCAGTTTCCAAGTCTTAGGTCAACCTTAAGTTGAAGAATACAATTGTTTGTGTTCAGCCCCTCTGAACTTTCAAAAGTGATGTGGTCTTCTTTAATGCGTTTCCTAATAATTTTCTTTTACAATATCCAACATGCGTAGATAATCATAAACGTTCTTGGTCTTTAGGAGTCATAACAATTTTCTGAAATATTTAGTTGGATGAAGTAATTACGAACTAGTTTCATCTATCTAAAAATCAACTACTGCGTTGGGCCTCTGTAAATCTCAGGTGTTGTGTGTTGCCTCTGACCTAACAACAATAAACCATAAGAAACAGATTTTGATGGTGGTTAATAAGGTTTTTTCTTTCTTGACAGTTGTTGCCGTAGTACTTTTGCGGGAAGAGCGATTCATATCAGCATAAACCACGTATGGTTCATCTGCAAATTTTGTGTATAATCTTAAAACTAACCTTAGAAACCCCGTTTTAGTTAAATTATTTGGTTTCACAGTCTACAAAACTTTTACAATGAGTCTATGACTGCAGCTGCTTCATTAGTGGGGATTCTGACCAGACAACCTTCTACAAACCCTGTTCAAATTGTGTTTTTTTGTAAAAGCCATAAGTCTGCTTATTGTTTTTTGATTAATTTAAAAAATGATCTTTGTACTATCTTAAACGTATCAAGTCTACATTTTTTAAGGTATCGCCAAAATAGGAGCTTGGGAGGCATAGATTGGCCTCTACAGACCATGGTATACTTTACAGTAATTGTTTTGTTTTGCTCTTCAAATGAATATACTTTTTTATACTTAATGAAGTTATGTTTATCAAAGTTCACTCTTGCTATATTGTTCATAATTGAAACTCGTTTGCATGTTTTTCACAGGATGGATGCTAAAACACAACAAAAAACCATGTTTCAGAATTAGTATTTTAAAAAACTGCTCGTTTTAACTCTAACTCTTTTGGAAGAGAAGGTAAGAATTGCCAACTAAAGATAAACTTTGTTGCCTCAATTAAATTTCAAGGACTGTTCCTTTTGACCACCAGAACCCCTTAACTTGCTCCTCACTTGCATGGTTAAACTTTGCAAGCGTATAATCACCCGTTAATTAAAGTCGTAATAGCTGATTACTTCTTTCTGCCTTGTTGAAACCCAGACTGGCATGTTAGTATCGTCAGGTGTTATATAATCAATCAGAACAGCCAATAGCAACTTTTACTGGCGGCTCCATCTGAAGAGACTCTGGGATTTTAGAGATGGCGTGTGCTACACTTTCCATGAACATTTGTGGGTATAATAATGTTCATGTCTACTTCACTAAACGTATTGCTTAATTGTTTGTCACTACCAAATATTTCTTCTATCGTATATAGCTTTCCATCCTCGAATTTACTTGTGGATATATTTGTATAAAAAAGGCAAATATATCTGCCTTCAAAAGGGATTGCGATGGTTCCCTTGTACAGCTAGTGAAGAGTTTCATATCTGTAATATATTTTCTTAATTTCATGTTACCAGTTTCTCCATCTTCAAACTGCCCCCTCCTTAAGTCCAAATCTTTGACAAGTCATTATTATGAGGACAGTTCAGTTGTTGGCCTGCGCTTGGTTTTTCCCCCCACTATTAGATTGTTTGTCTATGTATTTGTCTGACTTTATTCAAGTTTAAAAGGCTGTGCCAATCTTGAATAAAAGTTACTCTGTGTCAGGTTTTCTTATAGGAGCAAACGTTACCCCACTTGTTTACTTTTTTTTTCAACACAAAAAGCTGTAAAAATCAACTATACTAATACTTACTATCTTTCACATCTTGGACCAAGTGTAGATGAGAGGAGTTCCTTTTCAACCTAATGGCACACAAAATTAACGCAAGATGTCCAGCTCCCAAGTGTTGAGCTAGACATCTTGCATTAATTTTGTCCGCTGATCCAGAGCTGTCGTTGTGCTTGTTGCTTTTAATGTGATCCACCAAAGCAACTTTTCCGCGTGAACTGTAATTTATTTGCACTCGGCAAAGATTGCAGTAAGCAAGGCCACAGGCATTAAATTTGGCTAATAACTGGCCTATCACTTCATCATCATCACCTTACTCTCCAACCAGTCCCACTTCCACTTGTTCTTCAAAGAACTGTCGCAGGAAACATTTTCTCCGCGTGAAACGACGTCTCTTCGACATGTCGCCATTTTGAAGATCGCAAAACCGGAAGGAGAAAGTTACCAAGTTAACTGCGAATCGAAGCCGTTTAAGAATGTTGAACAGTTTGTGGATAAATGACACCCGATGTTTTTGAAGACATGAATGAGAATCACAGATCGCTTCCGCGGAACTGACACGCTGTTAAGCGGAACGAACAAGGATCTACCGCAGAAATCCGCGGATCCGCGGAAAAATCCCACCCCTGATCACTACAGTTAATGTTCATCACTTTGATTGCTTTGTTAAATAGTTCACTATGATCTTTTATTATATTGTTTACATCATTCTCAAACCCAAATTCACTAAAATCAATGTTTAATACTTTCATTGTTTCATCACATAGTTCATTACAATTCTTTAAATCAGATTCACTCAGTTTAGCAGCCATTTTAAAATCTAAAATAAATAAAAGAGATAATTGTAAATTCAGCTGTTATTTCATAGTCTTTTCTAATCGTAAAACATGATCTTCATTAAAGCGAATAGCTACTCCTTCAGGGGTAGTAGAAACAGTCAGATTAACATCTTCAGGAGCCATATTATCAACTAAAATAGCAAACAACTTTACAACTGGTTGGGGCCAAGAATCTGGTATTTACTGATGGCTTCCAATACACTTTCTCGCATGTCTATGTGATTAAAGAGATCAGTAATTAATTCTTCAAACCTGTTCTTTAACTGATCTTTATCGGCTTCTCTCTCCCAATCCAACTCGTAAAGTATATTAATAAGCTCTGTAGCTACTTCGGCCTTCATTTTTTAAACACAAATAAAATTATAAATAAAATATTAAGTAATCAGCTTCTATTGTTTTTGTGCAAGAATCAGAAAAATTTATATGTGTGTGAGCGAGTGGGCAGGGGGTGGGGCATGCGTGGGTGGTGTGGGGTGAGTGTGGTGTGTGTGCATTGGTTGGGGGTTGTGGATGCGTGGGGTGGGGGGTTGGGTGTGCATGCGTGGGGTGGGGGTGGGGTTTGGGTGTGAGGTGAGGGTGTGCAGGAGTTACTCCCTTTAGTATTATTTTCGGCCCTGTTGAAGGCGCGGCGGTCGGTGGGCAAGTGACATAGTTCTGGCGTATTTTTAGCCTTTAGGCTGGGGCCTGCTCCCTGGGAGCCAGTCGGCGGTTATGCATAACCGTTACTATTTTTAGACCCACGCCATACTATCGTCAGTAGTCCAAAACCCGCCACGAAGGCCTGCATGCTGTTAGCCGTCCCTGTGGTCTCAACAGCCCAGCCTTCGCTGCTAGCCAGGCGGTTATGCATAACCGTTACTATTTTAGACCCACGTCATGCGTTTGTGGCTTTCCTAGTAGGCTATTGATTTTTCACAGCAGCTACCCGGCCTGCCAGTACTCGTGAAAGCCAACGTCGCTTTGCATATATTTTAAAATTAGCTTTCTTTTCTCATACAAGCTGTGGATAGAAATTCCAAGCTTTTGGAACTTTGGATAGTATAAAAAACAAAATGATAATTCCGTCAGTTTTTTACACAGCGTGGGTTCCATCAGAATTTCAGTTTTCAAATAATTATCCAGGACGCTTTTGGATTAGACTTTTGAAAAGAGTTTTTGTTCTTTCAAGCCAATGGCCTAAAAGCAAAGATTGCCGAAGAGTTTTACAATTTCCGGCTTTGATCTCATAACCAGCCTTCAGCAAAACAGCGTAATTTCGGCCATTTTTTTCAGCTTCATAAAAGAACCTTCATCAATCGGCTCATAATCAAGTTTCTCTACAAATCAATTACGTAAAAAAGCGTCCAGTTCACTTACTGTCATTTCACGTTTTCTTGCTTGGTTTCGAAAAGATCTAGACTTTCTTTTGGTAGGCCAGTTTCGAGCAACGGCAAGCTAAAAAACATGTCCTCACTCATTGATGTCCCAGCCAAAAGAGACCGGCTCAAAGTCCCCAGCGGAGAAATGATGTCATACCCCCTGTCGATTGGTTAAGCGTGCACACGTGATGAGCGAGCTGTCACGTGATGATTAATAATTCACTAGCAGATTGCACGCTCTACTGCACACACGTTGCTGCACCAATATTGATTGTAACCAGTCTGGCAGCAGGACCGTCAAGCATATAAAGTATTTAGTTAACTTTATGTTCCTGGAGAGAATGTAAATATCTTTGTTCACGATCACCAAAATCCTATTCTGCACGGAAACCCCCGTTTCAATGTGCTAATTGCATCAATTTTAGAGGTTTTGGCATGTTAATTTTGTTTGTGAAAAGGTGTTAATTTTGGCCAAAACTGATATGAGATGGACATGATTAGTATGTGAAAAAGGGGGTTTTCATGCAGAATAACATGGGTGGTCTTGAACATAGATATTTACATTCTCTGTAAGTCTTGTAGAGATCCTGCTAACTTATCCAAACTAGCCATCATATGTTGGGCTGAGTCATAAAAGGATAAACAATCAAAGTAAAAGTCATGTACTTTCTGAAGACTGTGCAATGCAGGTAACCCTCTTATATTCAGAAGTCACTGCTTGCATGATGAAATGAGAATCGTAGCCTCGTAGGTTATGAAAGAAGATAGGCAGTTTCCATTTTTTTGGGTCAACCTTAAGTTGAAGATTACAATTGTTGTGCGCGGCCCCTCTGAACTTTCCAGTAATGTGATTGTGGTCTCTACTGTCGCGTCTTTACTGTTTAGGTGTTAGCTCTAAGCCGCAAATCCAGCAGTGTGTAGATGAGGCATAGCGTTTTTGGTCTTCAGAGTCATAACAATGTCTGAAAGATTTATTTGTTAGAGTAGTAATTGCGAAGTTGTTTCAATCTGCTCTAAAATCTACTAGCTGCATTGGGGCCTCTGTAAATCTCGGGTGTCATGTGTTGACCGGTCCGACCTAACAACAATAAACGCATAAGAACAGATTTGAGGTTGGTTAATAAGGTTTTTTGTTCTTGGTGTGGGCCATAGTACTGCGGTAAGATGCGATTCAAAATCAGCATAAACCACGTATGGACTCATCTGCATTTTGTGTACATTCTTAAAACTAACTTTAGACCCCGTTTAGGCGTAAGGAGTTTGTTTCACAGTCTACAAAACTTTTACAATGAGTTTTATGACTGGCAGCTGCTTCTATAGTTGGGATTCTAGCAAACACCATCTACAAATCTCTTGTTTAGATTTATGTTTTGATGTATATTTTAACAGTCTGCTTATTGCTCTAAATTAATACATATTGACTCTTTGTACTATCTGCAAACAGGATCAAGCCTACATGCTTGTCAGTGATTCACCTAAAGTGGGAGCGTTGGGAGAAACCCTTAGAGGTACTAGATCGTCTACTACAGACCATGTGTATACGTTTACAGTGATTGGTTTGTTTTGCTCTTCAAACTGAGATATACTTTCTATACTTACTGGGAAGGTTATGTTATCAAAGTTCAGCTCTTGCTTATATTGTTCATAATTAGATACTCTTTCTGCGTTCTTTTTAACAGGATGTAAATGTGCTAAAACGCACCACATAAAACACATGTTGTCAGGATTTTTTTATGTTTAAGACTGCTCGTTTTAAAACTAACTCTCTTGGAAGAGGAAGGTAAGAATGCCAACTATAGGATAGAACTTTGTTTGTTTCAATCTGATTTCAAGGACTGTTCCTTCAGACCATCCAGAACCGCGCAATTTTGCTTCTTCACTTGCATAGTTAAACTGTGTAAGCATGTAGTCAGCCCAGTCAGAGTTAAAGTCGTGATAGCTAATTACTTCTTTCTGTTTAGTTGAAACCCAGACTTCCATGTTACTATCATCAGGCGTTATATAATCAATCAGAACGGTCAACAGCACTTTTACGGGCAGTTCCATCTGAAGAAACTCTGGGATTTTAGAGATAGCAGTGTGCTACGCTTTCATGAACGTTCGATGGGTTAATATGTCCATGTCTACCTACTAAACATTATTGCTTAATTGTTTGTCACTACCTTTCACCAGTGCGCTGGCCGGCAGTTTTTCAAACTCAGACACGCTTGTGAGGCTAATTTTTTAACTCAAAATATTTACGTAAATTAAAAAAATAAAAATAAATAAAAGTAAGTAAAACGCTCTTTTATTCTTCGCCCAAGCATTGCAACACTTCAAGACACGTTAACCTTACAATAACACCCGCCAATATTTTAGCTTTTCTGAATCACTACAGTCAATGTTCATCACTTTGATTGCTTCGTTAGATAGTTCACTATGATCTTTTATTATATTGTTTACATCATTCTCAAACCCAAATTCACTAAAATCAATGTTTAATACTTTCATTGTTTCGTCAAATAGTTCATTACAATTTTCATTAAAATCATTAGATCATTCTTTAAATAAGATTCACTGAGTTCAACACCATTTTTAAATCTAAAAATTTAAATAAATAAATAAAATTAAGTCTGCAAAACATCATTTTTTGTTAACTCCATCGTCCACACACGATCAATAACAACACTGCAATGCACTCTCCAACACACACACACTGCAAGGCGCTAGCGGCAGAGGGGTAAAAATCAATAACTACCTGCTGGCTTCTACGGAGTCAATATTCTCCATAACACTGACACTAATGCCCTTCACTGGGACTGTGATTGAGAATCAGAACTCATTGTTAAATTTTGTAACGAAGATATTTCTTGATAACGCAATCTATCTGCGTCTCTGTTGCTCTTACTTCTTTTGTAAGATCCCGTAGTCCATCCATGTCTAGGATTCTAGCAAACTCGATTTCATTATCCTAATTTTATATTACACATGAGCACTCACAAATGTTGTTTTCGATTTCATCATGTTAATGTAATTCACTAAGGTTAGCACATGCGCACTGAAAAAAGTTGTTTCGATTTCATCATGTTAATGTAATTCACTAGGCTAGCACATGCGCACTGAAAAAAGTTGTCACAGTTCTTCCGGCTAACAAATTTTAGAAACAGATTTACTTCTGGCTAACTACTTTCCACAAAAGTTTTTCACAGGAAGAACCGTGACAACTTTTTTCATTGTCATGCCTCGGCCAGTTGAATAGCAGACGACGGCTCTGGGCCTGCAATCAATATCAGCTAAGCAGCAGCCTGTGAGCCGGTGGCAAGTGAATCACTGGTGGTGGGGGTTGAAATCAATATTAACCAAGCCGTGAGAGAGCTGCGTGTGTTAATTGTGCTAGGGCGATTAAGTCTGTAAACCTTTTTTTAGCCTATTTTGGTTTTAACTGATCGTGTGTTTGTTTTTCAATGTTCTGTTTAATTGCATCAGTGTCTACCTGTCGTGAAGTAAACGTCTTTCTCCACTCCTTTTGAAGTTCAATTTTTTGTCGTCTGTAAATCCTCACCATCAGCCATAAGCTTCTGAAATTCTTCGTCTGCAATGTTTTCATCCTGTAATGATTTGCTTATTCTTAATCTTAATGAACAAATTTTGCTGATGCTAGGGCAACAATGGCAGTGTGCTTTTGTAATTTAGGAGTTAATTTTTTAAAACAACACTTACAATCATAGACATGGCGCCTAAACCTAAACCAAGGCCCCCTAATGCTAAAGAGGCTGGCGCTCCAACCCCAGTAGCTAAAAGAGCAACACTAGACCCAGCACTTACGCTAGCTACAGCTGATGAACCAGTAATTACATAAGAAAGAGTATTTAAAGCTTTAGCATATTTCTTTCTAGTAACTCTATACTTATCTAAGTCACTTTCTATTTCCTTTTGAAGTTCAGTTATTTGCTTTAAATCTAAACTGTTGAACCTCCATTTTTTTAAATAAGATTTTTTTTAAAAAATTAATCTTGTACATATCTTCTTATTAATCCTTCTGGCAGCACTTCATTAACAGAGTAAAAACGCAATAAAAATCAACATACTTAATGAAAATAAAGTCGAGTACTGTTAGTTTGTCTTTGTCAACCATCACAGTAACCGTTTCAGATGATGCATGGGTGTTTATTTGTCTCCGTTTTTAGTAATTGCAATACCGAGCTTAAGAGGAGCATCTAAGTTTTCAGCCTTTATTTGTATACCTCTAATTAACGTATGTTCTGGCAAACTAGGATCGCCCTCCCTCGGAGTAATAAATAAGCGAAAAATCATCGTCATTTGCCTAGGTAGTGACGATAGCGTTGGGGTAAATTCTAAAGCTGACGGTGTCATCCCCCACTTCAGCTAAGGAGTTCTTTCTCTGTAGCATATATTCAGAACCCTGCCTAGTTTATTTCAATCTGTTTTTTTCTGTTGTGTTTCCTGGAACTAGCTAACAAGATGGGCCCTTCATTTTAAAGCTTTTCTAAAATTGTTTTCCTTATCAAAGTATACCATTAGGGCTTCGTTGTTCAAACTTTAAATCCAAGCAATTTCAGGAAGCAACGCCCAAGCATTCTCTCTTTTATGAAGTTTGTATTCATGTTTACCAAAATCGTTTGCCCTTAAATTTCTTATCTCTTCTAGGGTAGGATATTGCTGTCGTTTTTTGTCTTCAATTTCTCTTCGTTTGTAAACCCCATCATCTGTGTACTCAAATCCATAAACATTTCCTGGCACTCCTATTAGATAAAAAATCAGTTGTGTCTGCTAGGTCTTTTATCTCTACTGCAGTGCATTTAGGAGCTAGCTGCACTTTTGATTCTGGCCCTCGAGACATTCTTTTTAATATTAAAATTATAATAAACAAATTGTTATAAGCAATTAATAATAAAAAAAATCTACAATAAACAAACGTATTGAACTGGGGGATCAGTCCGTAAGCATAGCTAAGCATGCTTAGATTTTTCTATGTAACCCACTCTCACTTACAGCAGACAAGGTAGCACAAGGTCAAGGGTTCGGGACTTTTTATTAGGATCTTTGAATGTATACAAAAAACAATGAGGATAGAACTTAAATGGTTGGCACAAAAAGAACAAACAACAACTATAACCAGGTTCGTCAAGTTCAAAGGAGAACGAAACAGATGGACTTTGACCATAAATAAAAGGAAAACGTGTTCTCTGCACACCAAAACAAAAGAACCACATTACCATGCGGTGCCAAAAAATTTATAAAAACAAAGTATCACATACCGTCACTGACCTCAATTCAAGATCATATACTCTATGTCATCCCTTTGTTTCACTTACTAGGGCACATGCTTAAGTAGGCCATTAAAAGTAAAATTTCATTACCATGACAGTCATTCCTGTGATGCTCTCCAGGGCTTGTGCATCTTTCCTCAGCTTGTCCTTGGGAATTATCGAGCCGGGCCAAAATAATGATGAAATGGTATGCATTGACCTTAAGTCACTTCTTGCGTCGTTTCAACACAGTCAAGCCTACAAGCGGTCCACATATGGGATAGGAACAAGGAGTATTTGCAATGCCCCCTTGGGCTTGCGCAAGTAAGCGCTGCTAATAACCCACAACTGCAATGTTCACAAAATGAAAATGTCTACAAAGCATTCCTTAACAATATAGCATTTACATCAGTCCGACCCAAAAACAATAAAAGGAAAAAGAAAAAAAAAGGAAAACAACAAAGCGTAACTCTCCCAATCTCCATGCACTGCAACAACTTCATATCATAAGCGAACAGAAAGAAACAACAAGGCTTAAAACTCTCCCAATCTCCATGCACTGCAACTTCATGTCATAAGCACTTTCATATGTTCCACCTATCTCATTAAATAGGTCAAATGGTAGTAACAGGAACAATCAACCTCACCTTGTTCCTTTTAATATCAAATTGCAAGGAGAGTCGCACTTAGCGCTTAAAGTAATTTGATGAATTACTTTGGTGCACTCATTGTTAAGCAATTTGTCATGGCTATTCCCCATACATAAATACCCAATTCACCATGGGCTGCATTCCACACAAGCTCTAGCTAGAATTCTCGCCTACGCTCACCAACCCAGCAATTTATGCATAGCATCAAATGTCTAAGATAACCCCCAGCACTCACTCTCTTTATGCCATTTCTCTACCACAGATCGCCTATCCTTCCTTCTAAAGTTGGTTACAAATTTCCTCAAACCCATGCAATAAAATGTGCTCAGACAAGAGTTTACTTTAACACCCATCCGATAAAGAATTCACAACAAAATACCCCACACAGTACAGATAACATACATGTAACCCCATTCCCAAACAAATAGGACAATCTATGTACTCAAACCATGACTGAGCAATCCCCCCCCCCAAAAATAGAATCTGAATCAGTTTAACAAATACCCCACACAGTACACATGAACATATACAAGTTAACCCCAAAAAATTTATTACCAAACAAAGAAACAAATCTATGTACCAAACCAAGACCAAGCACGTTTGGAAATTCTGACCATTTGTCATGAACCTTTGTTTTGATCATTAAAATCATGAAGCCACTTAAACACAAAAACTTAACCATTGTCTAGACTTAATCCGACCCCACAAAATATTCTTGGCCCATACTGATATTTGTTACACACTGACAAAGGCAACAAAAGACCATGAGTCCTGACAACTAACATGTGTTTACAAAGAGGCCGTTTTGAAAAGCCATGTGCACAAAGGGCTATCCCTGCAGCTCTGTGGGATGCCATTTTTTATTTACTCCATCTATTAAATCCCCAGTTGATGAACATAATACTTGTCTCCAGCTCATTATTAAACAAACACTTAATAAATCACATTTTCACATTGCAAAAACCCCAAAAAAACCTTTTTTTAAGAGGACACTTTGGTCGCAACCTGCACCCTGGTCTGCCTTTGGTGTTCTGTCTAGATAAAGGACCACGCATGGGACCAACCAAGTATTTGTACACCACTAAGCTATTTCTACCAACTGTCCTGGCATTAGACAAATTGCACTTTTAACAACTAACAATTTATGCACTCTCTCAAAAACAGTGAATCCACACTAAAACAATACTGTCTCTACAAATCTTCAATCATCTAATATATAAAAACAGCCCCTATTTCCCGGCGGACTAAGGGGGGTTTTTGCCTAAGAAAGATTTCCTTGTATCCCAAATGGTGCAATTTTTCCTCTTTGTCTATTTAGTTTATCATAAACCATTTGCCCTTTTTTATCTACAATAGTAATAAAGTATTTTAAATAATGGTAAACAACTATTATAATTTAATTTTTGAATAACAACTCTAAAAACAAAAGGATGTTCTCCAACCTCTTTGACTTTTCTAACTAAAGGGAGATCACTACGTATTTTTCTGATAGCCTGGGTAGCTTTCCCTAAACCTGCCCCCGACAACAATTAAACCAAATCGCTTTCTAGTGAAGTGTGAAGCACCAGACAAATCTACCAACAATTTTACAGCCTTAGTTGAAAGAATTTTTTTGTAACTTAAAAGTGTCTAAATTTTATTACCCTGTGAAACTTCGACTCACCTTTGAAGCAAATTTTATCCAAGTTACACACCTCCCCCCCCAAAAAGAAAAGTTTTTACGTCGTAAAATGCATAAAGTAATCTCTCTTAAAATTTACCTAAGGTAATAAGAAATACACCTCATGACAGCGGCACATCCACACGACAACACCCAATTTTCAATACATCTTAAAACAAAACCATCCAACCAGAAAAAAAACATTAAAGAAATCCATAAGACAAGAGCAACACTTGCATCATCCCAACGAAGCATTAAAATCTGCCACATGACCAGAACTGTCCATTCCTCTTAACCATCAAGGCCCAAGTCACAAAGCGTTGTGAACTCAAAGAGTTCTTACTTCTCCCAACACCATCACACCGACCATAATTCTCACCCCAAACACAATCACACCATCCATCAGCCTTTCCCCTGCAGTCATTCAGCAACATGTCGACATCTCATCGATGATCCTGTGAGAGCATCCATGTACTAGATGTGTGTGTATTTGAAATGACATGCTCCATATCACTAGCTGTTTATAGAGTGCACATGAGCCCTCGTCCTCTGTGCCCCTTTCTGACCTTGATGGGGGGCCCCCCCAGGTTCAGTCTTTCCACCGATGACGCTGCCCTATTTGATCTTCTTGGTGCCTGTGCTTAGGTTTACTTGGGCTGCTCAGAATCTGAGCCACTGTCACATGGTCCTCCGGTATAGTTTTCCCCCTCAGCTCTCGCGCCTGACGACTCAGCTTCCACAGTGTCCAAATTTCCCTGCAGCCCTGGACATTCCCATCTTCAAAACATCAATATCAGAATCTTCAAAGCCTGAATCGCTCCACAACACCCTCTTTCAACTGGAGCTTGGGCTGCACCATCCACAGTCAGACCCTCCCCAAATTTGGTTCACCTCAACCTTCCTTTGGCAACATCAAGGCTGTGGCACCCTTCAACCCTTTCCTCTCGTGTCCTGTAGACCCCTACCACTGGATATTCCATCGGATCCTCCCTATCTCACTGCGAGCTACCCGCCTAGCCAGCAGGGGTAAACTCATGTCGGAAGCATCCAGAGGTGGCCGAGGCCGCAACAGCACTCTAACCTCGAAACTCCTGCCTCTTCAGCTGCTCCCAACCCCTCTTCCTTTTCTTCTGCCCCTTGCCCTGGCGGCCGCCTCGTTCCGTGAAGAGACCGTGGTGCTTCCTTTCTTATTTTGTGTGGAGTTTCCCTAATTCATCATCTATTTCACCAATAGGCATCAACAGATTCCTGTGAATGTCCTCACTGGCCTTGCCCATCCTCTCTTGTACGGTGTACACGGGATGTCGGTTTCCTTGCTGTAACTCTGACAATGTAGGGTTCCCACTTTTCGTCAATCTTGTCTTCTGTTGTGGTCCTACCTTGCCGGACCAAACAACCTGTCCTCCTGGCTCCAAGTTTCTGCAGCACAACGGGCACTGACATCGTGGCGGCTTTGTTTCTGCTTCCACTTTTATCAGACTTGGACTTGCCAAGGCAAGGCCGACCCTAAACTTTCCACAGGTTCTTGATGTACTGCCTGGACAGACATTCAACTTCTCTCCATTCAAGATTTATTCCAAACGCTAAAACGATGGGTTAGCAGAGGGTGGCGTTCGTAAAACAAGTAGAAGGAGAATATCCTGTGGTTCATGGACCCTAGCATTGTATGCACTGTACAACAGATTTCAGCTGCCTCCTCCAATCTACTTCTTGTCATTTTCCTACCCTCTCAAGCATGCCAAGGATGTGTTCGGTTATCCACCCTCTCAACTGGATTTCCTGATTGGATGGTAGGGCGTTGGGTCGTTCTGCACTATTTTTATGCCCTTCTATGCACAGCGCCCTGATCAATTTTTGGACTCAAAGTCTCGACCTATGGTCCGTCAGAATCTTGCTCGGGAAACCGTAGGTTCAAGAAGATTATCA
Source organism: Conus ventricosus (assembly GCA_018398815.1). Taxonomy (NCBI): domain Eukaryota; kingdom Metazoa; phylum Mollusca; class Gastropoda; order Neogastropoda; family Conidae; genus Conus; species Conus ventricosus. The sequence continues at coordinate 56,760 of JAFLJL010000175.1, read as the reverse complement.
CTCCACAGGCCCTTGGCGACAGTGTGAGCCCTCTGGTCCCTTTGGTACTATGGCCTCGCAAACTTTGGTGAAAATGACCATGCAACAGACCAAGATATTTTCGCTTGACGCCCTTTTCCTCTATAGTCAATCGTCCATGAGAGAACTCCAAGGTAGGCTGTTTTCCAATGTGGTGCATGGGTGCCTTTTGTGTTGTGAGCCCTTTCAGATGCACCTGCTACAGTTCTTAATTCTGCTCTCTATGTCCTCTAACTCATAAGGGCCAAAAAGAATCTCATCTGGCTTGGCGATGGAATTGTCAACATGCGGGTGGAACATATCATCATGCACACCCCGAATTGCATCTCTGCGGCACTGACTTGGTACTAACTAACTGAAACTTGGCTTTTCATCCTTCCCCTACAACTCTCCTGTACAGAACACCTTCTCTGATCTCCATTTGGCCTGTTCTCTTACAATAAACTTCAGAGTTCTGTCCTGGTTCACCCTCAGATTGTCCAATTCAAGCTTCTGACCCTTTCTCATCATGTGCTATCAGACTGCCTAACGTTGGGTTCTGCTGCCGCTTGGTGCCTTTGCCATTCTTTTGGGCGACATGGTGGGCATGCCGCCCCCAGGCTCTGGACTTCCCCAACAACCCTCTCTGGATCCTATGACGATTGTCAACTGCAGGGATGAATGCTGCTCTGGTGCAACTGTAGTCGTTCTCTCCATGAAACTTGTATGTTACAAATGAACCTCCATTACGCTTCGATGAGGCGGCAGACTGGTTCCCCGTTCTTCAGATCCTAGTCCGAACTTGCTTCATCTTTCAAATTCTTTGCTTTCTCAAAGAGGAAACTTTTACTCTCCAACATTTTGGCATACTGCTTCATCTTCTTCCGCATCATCATTGTGACGCCTTGAGAGGGCCGTCTGCATCAAGTAATGACTGGTCCCTTTTCTGTACTGCAGTTCAAGTCGAAGCTGACAAAGCTGCAGCCAACGGTGGCTTGAAGCATCTAGCTTGCATTTTTTAAAATGTAGCACAGGGAGTCTTGTTGTCAGTGACAACAGTGATGCGCGACCCCAAGACATAGACGATAAACTTTTCTGTGAGTGCCCATTTTAGAGCGAGAAACACCCTCCTTGGTGAGACTGGTATTCTGCTCTGTTTCTATTACTCACAGATCAACTGGCATAGGCAACCACTCGTACTGACCTCCTGTTCATGGTACAAAACTGCGGGTCAAAAGCCAAGGCCTGTGCCACTACATCGCAGTGCAGTCCTGAAGGCTTGCTCCTATCAGCGATGCATATCACTGGCTCTGAAATCAACGCTTTGATCAGTTCTTCAAAGGCTCCTTGTTGATCCTCGCCCACAGGTGTGAAATGGTCAGAGTTCAGAGGTCAGTGTGCCCTTTCTCTCCCACTCTTTTCTGAGCCTTTGTGGCATACCCGGCTGTGAATCGTTAGCGGTCTTTTGCCAATTATGGCAGAATCCGCACAAATCTCTGTAATCCCCAGCAAAGCCACAGAATTGCTTGACATCCTCACTGTCCTTAGGTTAGGGCCAGACTTCAAACGCTTCCACTTTTCAGGTCTGGCTGGATCCCCTTGAGCAAGATGTGTATCCCAGGTGTTTGACAGAGGAGGCCCAAAGATACATTTTTCTGGATCTACTAGCTTCAGCTTGAAACGCCTCATCTTTCCAATGCCGGATCGTCGCCTCTCCCCAACTCTTCCAGTGTGCTACCATGATGAGCAGTCATCCATGAAAGATTGATCAATGCATCAGATTTACATCGGTGAAAACCGGTTTTCGCTGAGCCTTCTGGAAGTGTGAGGGCTGTTCTTCAGGCGCCATCGCCATGCTCGCTAAATTGAAACAATCCTCATGGTGTAGTGAACGCAGAGATCTGCTTTGTGCCCTTTCTGTCCATCCTGACATGATAGAAGGCCATACTGAGTCAACTGACGAAAAAAATTCGCCCCACAAAGGCGAGAAAAATCTCCTCTCATCTTTGGGATGGCGTAGCTATCACTGACATCCTGGCGTTTATTTGCGGTCGTCCAACACACATCCGGAGTTTTCCCTGACTTCTTGTCGGACTAAAACAATAGGACTGCATATGGCAGGTTGACGGCGATATAATTTTGCCTAATCAGATCCTTGAAGTTCTGTCTGGCCTCTTCGAATCTCTAAAGCGGGATCGGGCGTGGTCTGTCTCTAACATCGACTCCGTTTCAAGTTTGATGTCATGTAGGATATCTACTCAGTTGAGGCCTCTCCTATTCAAACTCATGTGTAAGATACATCAGGATAAGACTTCAGACGTTCAGTAATCCTGTCTCCACTCTGAGTGGTATTTTCTCCCCAAACTTAAAGGAACTTCCTGGCGACTACACTTTTGCAACACTCTCTCTCATCTCCTTCCCTCACATCCCCATAACCTTCCACATCCCATGCAAGCACCAAAATCTTCATTGCACATACACTCACTCCAATTTTCCTCCACCCCCAGCAACATGAACACATCAACAACTTTTTCAATGTCATATTTCCTCTGCTATAGAGAAAACATCAGCAATGAATTTCTTCCTGTCAATAACTACATCAACAGCATGAAGTTCACAATCTCTATTCTGAAAATAATACAAACATTCACAGGAACTTGCGTGGCTATTACACCCTATCCCTTCTGCATCGTGGTTGACCGGAAGTTCCTGCAACCAGGACATGCGTCAAAGTCTGACCGTGAGTGTTGCACCTTTGAACCACACTTGAACCAACTTCAGATTGAGCTGGAATTTTCACAGCTTGGCCCTGAAGTTTTTGACAGGTCCTAGTCGGCCATCCAGGTTGCCCTTTTACCCGATGCAGACTGAACCTCAAGGTTGTCAGCCCCAGTAACATATACTGCGAAATGTTCTCTGGTTTCGTGCAGCTAAGCTTACGAAACACATACGTAACCTACTATGACAGGGACACTTTCGGGGAGTATGCAGTGTCTCCCCTAACTAGTGCTACCACCTCCACCGAGTTGAGTGACCTACAATTTTCCCTGCTGGCAACATACATTCTAGGCTACTACCCCTACATATGGCACCTCACCATCCCCCTGCCACCAGTGACTTTTCAACCGGTGGGCAATACAGCCTAATGTCTCACAGTTCTGAGTTTACTTTAAATGATCATCGATAAAACCTATTTGATACCACAGAGACCTGAGAGCCACGTCGAGCCAATCCACGCGTTTCTACACCATCAAACTCTAACCACTGTCTCAGTGAAGGCCCTACAAGTAGCCTCCATGGAAACCACCCATACGGTCCAGCTCAGCAAGCACCGTAGTGGAAGAGAGGTTGATGCGTCGGCGGGCGATTGGAGTTGTGCACGGTGACGTGCATCCTGGCGTGTTTTTAAGTCTCCAGGGCCGCTCGGATCCCCCTACCCTGCTGAAGGGTCGCCCTCAGGTCGGGCTGCACACCGCGTGGGCGTCAGACCGTCAGCACCTCCCTGGCCCGGAATGCTCCCCGTCAGGTCCACCACCCTCCCCGGGGTCCCAGACTGAGTGAGGTGTTCTGACTGCCTCAGTCTCACTGCCTTGAGTTGAGGTCACCATTATCCAGACCCAACGGCGGCTTTCACATTCTGTTGGCTGTCGGCTGGCTCTGGTTCAGTCGCATGTTGCCCCCTGGCTGCGGCTGCCCCCGAGTTTAAAGGCCCCCTTTGGATCGGCAAGGCTGGTGCCGACTTTCTGCCCATGGTTCGCTATCTGCTGCAATCTCTCCACACATGGCCTCTGGCAACCACAGTGACCAGCAAGGCCCGCATTGGACAGGGCCCTCCCCAAGTGTCCGATCACTGCCTCTCCACAGGCCCCCCTTGGCTGTGGAACCTCTTTGGCGTGGCTCCCTGGCTGCAGCGGTGGTGGAACTTAGCAGCCATTTGATCCCACAGGGCATCCATTCATTTTCATCCTGAACCGGATTTGTTGACTATGGCTCTCGCAACCTCTGATTTGGGGTTTGGGACGGGTAAGGGATCGGCAACTTTCCTCAGCATCTCACATGCTGGAGCACCTCCATCGTGTCTGTCGGCCTTTCCAGTCCACTCCAATCTTGTTCCAAGCACACTTAGCAACATATGGTGTGCAGGTGCCCAGTCCTCCTTAAGAATGACCGGTAAGATTTTTACTCGTCGCGTCATCATCTGGGAACTGGGTAAATCTTATTCAATTCCACCCCAGACGCCCATAGTCACTGTAGGAATGTCGGCAGGCTTCTTTTTGTTTGATCATTGTCTTATAGACAAGTCCAAATAAAGGACTTCAGGCCCACGGATCATTTCCAAAGTCTTTCTTGATCTTCTCAAGAATCTCCTTCGCCGTTTCACACGAACTAACCCGTTCCCAGGCCAGTCCCTTAAGGCTCATTCTGACTCTCTGCAGGGCGTCATGTAAAGAGTCGTCCTTTGCCAACTGTTCCGTCTGGGTCCCCCATTCCTGGAAAGTGGCTTCACCCTCCCCCGTTGGTGGTTGGCCCATGAAGACCTTCAACCGAGTGACTGATGGCTGGGTGACATAGAAGACCGGCTGCTGTGGAGTCATGCTGGGTGGCTCCCTCTGGGCATTTTTTAGCCTGGTGATCTCAGCTTCCAGGCGTATTTTCTCCTCTTCATGCTTTACCATGAACTCCTGAAAATTTCTTTGCAGGTCTGGATAGGTCCACTACTTCACCACCCATGTCAGATCTCTCCTCATCCGCTGACCTCCCCTGAGGGTCAAGGCCATTGCTGTTCTCTGTGCCACCACTCGACATTATAAAATTTATTCAATAATTTGTTATTTTGAGAAAGTCCTCTATTGGGCGCCACTTGTGTAACCCACTCTCACTTACAGCAAGACAAGGTGGCACAAGGTCAAGGGTTCGGGACTTTTATTAGGATCTTTGAATGTATACAAAAAAACAATGAGGATAGAACTTAAATGGTTGGCACAAAAAGAACAAACAACAACTATAACCAGGTTCGTCAAGTTCAAAGGAGAACCGAAACAGATGGACTTTGACCATAAATAAAAGGAAAAATTGTTCTCTGCACACCAAACAAAAGAACCACATTACCATGAGAGAACAGTAAAATGTTCATTCAGGCTCACCTACCCTCACCCAGGTTCGGGTAGGTAAGCCTGAATAAACATTTTACTGTTCTCTGATAAGTAAGACTTCAACAATGAATTAAAAAATGATAATCCATCACATATTTTTTCAATAAACAAAAAATAACGATTTTTTACAAACATGCATACTGTGTAGGATTATCCGTTTTTAATACTAATTTACTAAACTTTTCAGATTTTAGTTTTTGCTTAATCCTGCGTTTTTCCTGATCATTTTCAATAACATCATTTTCATGCATACATATATTAAATGAGTCTCTGTCTTTCATGTGAAATAAAACTACAGTCTTTTAAAACTGAGTTTAAAACTGAGTTATATTTTTGACATAAAATCCACACACTACAGACACGAGACAGCGGGGTTATAGAGACCCGTTATTAGGGGCTGACACCCAATCACTTAATTTATGCTCTTTTAGGCTAGGGTCTTTCGACTGGGACACAGACAAGAGGTCTTCGTTCACACAGAACACAGCACACAGTCAATTAGTCGTCAATGATATGGGCCGAGTGTTGCATGTGCGCGTTCAACCAATCAACTGCCGGGCTTAAATCACATGACTTTTTTTTGTTGTTGACAATGAGAGAGAGCCGCTGGCATTTCACATTGCAGGACTGCTCTGCGCGGACGTGTTTGAGTGACTGCGCTGTTTAGCCCTGTGAGAGAAGTGATTTACCAGACATATTTATGTCTCAAGACAGCATTTCTTCAGAATTAGAGAGAGAACTTCTGGAATCGCAAGTTGCTCATCAAAATCTATTAGATTTCTCAACACAGCCGTCAACTTTAATTCTACCTGACATGGATCACGCTTCTACTTTTCAACAAGCTCAAAATCTCCCGTTACCGCCGCCAACACCAACGGAATTGTGGACAGAGGAAGAAATGCTTATTTTGCAAGAGAATCAAGACTACTTTAAAAAAATGACAGAAATAATTGAAAAGATTAAAAGGGAAGGACCACAGGATTTGCCACAGAAGCCTAAAAGAAAGCTTGAGCAATTGTTAAAAGAAAAGAAAGGAGACAAAAAAAGGAGAACAGATCTTTCAACGCCACAAGAATTACATAACTATCTTATGGCAAATCAGGCTGACATTCAATCAGCTATTTCCACACTACCAAAAACAGATCAGCTCCAAGCTTCTCAAGAAAGTAACGGGTAATGCTGACAAGTTTTGTTAACTACTGACGATTAGTATGACGCGGTTCTAAAAATAATAACGGTTACGCGTAACCACCTGGCCGGCATAGAAGGCTGGGTTGTTGAGGCTGACAGTTCCCAGGAAATGGTGACGATTGCGACAAACTGTGAGGTCATTGTTTTGTGTGGTCGGTCGTCTCCAGCAATCCACAGACTTGGAAATACAGAGACCAGTCATTAAGTTGATGCCTGATTACTTAATTTGCGGTGTTGGGTTTTATGACCTGCAGTAACCGCTCCCGCGTGAACGGTGGAAGTCAACTGCCGAATCACAGCTTAAAAATAGAACCGCTCACAGTGTGAACGGTGGCCTACTTGCTGGACTCCTGCCCTAACAACGTTTCACCTATTTACTTGCTACCTATTCAACTGCCGAATCACAGCTTAAAAATAGAACCGCTCACAGCGTGAACGGTGGCCTACTTGCTGGACTCCTGCCCCTGAGAGGGCGTGCCCAATACTGCCCGCTTGTAATTGCTATGTGAGGATCTTGTTTCCAGTACTGTGCAAATTCCGGCACTTGCATGCCTTTTGCTGTTGTGGTTGGCTGCGTTTCACCTATTCGCCTGCTACTTTGATTTTAGTGGCTGTCTTGAATTTACGTCGCTCAAAGTGCGAACCACAAAAAGCCCTTTCACATTCCCCTGCAAGCACCTCCCTATCTATTGTGTGTGTGTGTGTGTGTGTGTGTGTGTGTGTGTGTGTGTGTGTGTGGGCGAATGCGAGGTGGAGACAGACAGACAGACAGACAGGCAAAGAAATAAAAAGACAGACAGACAGACAGACAGACAGAGTTCCTAATCAAGTAACTTCTAAGCTCTTACTCAAGCCACTTTTAAGTTCTTAACTTAAGTCATCCCAAGTTACCCCAAGTTCTTAATCAAGTAACTTCTAGGTTCTTACTCAAGTCATCCTTAAGTTCCTACTCAAGTCGCTTCTAAGTTCTTAACTCAAGTCATCCCAAGTTACCCCAAGTTCTTAATCAAGTAACTTCTAAGTTCTTACTCAAGTCATCCCCAAGTAACTTCTAAGTTCTTAACTTAAGTCATCCCAAGATCATAACTAAGTTATTCTCTAAGTTCTACCAAGTTCTTATTCAAGTTAACTTATAATTATTTATTAAGTTCTTAAAGTATTATTGCATCTGAAATGGATCAAAATGAACTTTTGTTGTTGGTGGGGCTAGCATACTTTTGTGTTCGACTTTTGTATTTAGTGGCAGAGATTGTTTGGACTGCTTTGGTTTTTGCTGTCTTTGTTTATATATTTTATAACCGTAATAACCACCCCCAGCAGCAATGCCGCCAAAAATGACAATTGCTTTAAGAAAATTCCATGAAGACTTTGGCGGTGTAGGTCTTGAATCAACTTGTTCTGGTGTTGTTATAGCTGCATTGAAACAACTGGCTGCGGCTCTGGCACTTTTTCATTATCATGTGCTTGTAACTTTATTTTTTTTTGTTTGTTCCACTCTGCTAATTTTTTTCCTGCCGCAACGCGTCCAGGATGAGGAGGTTTTTTACTGATCACTTTCTCCACCTGATTCAATGTTTTCTGATTCTGCTGATTTTCTGGCTCGGTCATTTTTAAGGGAAATAAAATCTATATGATTAAAAGTAATTAATCCCATGATTAGCGGTGACAATAATGTTCCAAATCTGTAATATAGATCACATCCTAGAGACTCTAATGCCTTTGTTAAAAACTGGATCCTGCGTTAAATCATACATAAAGTCTTGTTCAGAATCAATAGGCGCAAATCTGGCTACTAGTTTAGTGTACAAACTAAGAACTGTTTCTCTCGACACTTTTTACCATTCTTGATCCTAGTTGCACTTCATACCTGTTATGATACTTTACAATGTCTTGTGGCGACATCTGTTGAATCTGTTCTATGCTGAATTCATTTCCGAGGAACTGTTTTGTTTTTCCACATGCTGCTAAAGAATACAGCCTTTCCTTTTGGGGCATAATAGCTTGCTCATCAACCAGGTCATTTGTAATCATAAGTTCAGGAATGTTTAGTAGATCATCAGTGTTCATGTTTTATTACTAAATATAATGATTATTTTATTTTTTAAAAATGAGCGCCGAAGAAACTATTACCAATCTTGTATACCATTCTGCTGTTATTGGAGGTCTAAGTATAGGATACACAATGCTTGGTAAAAGCTTGTTAAAAATTAAACCAGCAGATCTTGGCAAACTAGACTTTGAGGATTCAGCAAAGCTAATTGCTATCATTGCAGCTTCGTTTGCTACGAAAGATTTTCTAGTTAAGCAAGGAATAATTCCAGACAGTATCAATATGTAAAATAAAAAAAATACATTTATAAAAATGGCTTCATTCGTAATGATGATAGGCGGCGCTGTGGTTAATGCGCTTGCTTTTAGCGGAAGTAATTACGCATTTAGTAAACTACAAACTAATGAAGAGAGAAAAAGACATAACAAAGCTATGGAGCAACTAGCTGCAGCACAAGCTGCGTATGAAAAGCAGAGAATTGAGCAGTTAGATTTTATTAATGACAAACTGAAAAAAACAGGGACATGCGGATTACACATTTAAAGATGTTGATCAAGCAATAAAAGAATATTATCTTGTAACAGGCAAACCAATCGAGACATTGCCCCACCAAAATTCAGTGACTTTTATCAACCATCAGAAAAACAAAAGATGCAAGAAATATTATTTATTGTCTTTGGTATGACCGTTGTGTATTTTGTTGCACATAATATTGGCTGAATAAAAATGAACAAAATCTATTATTCGCCAAAAAGATATTGGAAGGGAATCACGGCAATAAAAAAGCTAAGCCAAGCAGCGGGAGTCAGTGAACAAACAGCAAAGGAATGGTTATCTAAACAAGCGATTTGGCAAATTTATTTACCTGCGCCTAAACGAATACAGAGACCGCACTTTGTGAATACAATACCAAACGACACCCATCAAATGGACCTTCTATATTTACCCCATGATAAGATTAGACGAAAAAGATTTAAGTACGCACTCACAGTCATTGACATAGCTTCAAGATACAAAGATGCAGAACCATTAACACAAAAGAGTGCTTCTGCTGTTGCTGTTGCCATACAACTGATATACCAACGAGGTCCCTTAACTTATCCTCGCATGATTCAAGTCGATGATGGAAAGAATTTAAAGGCCAAGTGAATCAATTATTGTTAAAACACAGAGTTACCATTAAAAGAGGCATCCCAGGAGTTCACAGATCACAGGCTTTAGCATGGGTGGGAGTGAAAATTTTTGGTTTTACTGAAAAAAAAATATGGGGCAGGGGTCCAGGGGTCGCCCAGGCCCTGGTGGGGTCCAGGGGCAAAGCCCCGGTGGGGGGTCTGGGTGGCGAAGCCCCCCAGCCGCTGACGAAAATCCACAATTTCAAGGTGTGTTTGTGGCATTTCCTGGGAGATGTTACAGTTATCTGAGTTCTTTGCAGTGGTGTGTGTGAACACATAAGAATGCATACTTCTCGTATAGTTGAAAAAAAAAAGAAAAAAAGGAAAGATAAAACAACTAAAATACAAAAAAAATAGATTAATCATAAAGTACCCTACTCACCATTCTTATGGAGAGTACAGGTATGGCAACACTTGAACAGCAGGTTCAGCAAAAACAGTATCCAATGGAGTAAGGCAGTCCTAAGGCCCCAGCAGTACACTTACAATATTCTCAATGGGTAGGCTCTTGGTTGGATCGTTCTCTGACTCAGCTGGCTGGAGCACAGACATCAGTCCTGCGAAGATGTTTTGCGATGTGGCTATGTTTTCTGAAAAACTGCCGAGTAGCTGGGTGATGACAGCACCTTTCACATCATCAAAGTACCGGACAAGCACATTGACAACTTTGCTGTTTGCGTTGTTGGTAGCCTCATCGATGTTAAGGGAAAAATGAGTCTTTCTCAGCTTCTGGAACAAGTTCTCTCGAAAGGCAACCGCAACTCCGTGAGTCATCGTGTATGTGGCTGTTTTCCTGCACATGGCCAGTCGTTCGAGGCTTGGGGTGTCTGCTGCAAGTTTCTGACAGAAGGCGACAAGCTCTGGAGCCAAAGACAGCGGTAGGCAATACTCGGCCAAAAACGCACAAGTCCGTATCTTGGCATCAACCAAGGAGTCCACTTTTGACAGAGGAGCAAGCACAGGGGATGCAGCTGGAAGTGTTGATGCATGTTTCAAAGCTTTTAGCCTCTCCACATGGACAGTCTCGCTACCATGGCTTGCAATAGACTTCTTCCCGTTCGACTTGTAGACGATTTTCTTTCCACACAGATTGCACCATGCAGCGCCAGGTTCCACGCATTTTCGAAGCCACATACGGAACGGGCGATCCTTTTTGTTTGTTTCATTTAGCCATTCATTTCTCCACTTGTTCTTTTTCAGCTCTGCATCGATTTCGCGAGCTCTAGTAGTCTCACTAACCTCAAGAAACGCCATTTTCACGTTCAATCGCACGTCGACTCGCAGCTAGGATGAGGACGGAAGTGTGCCGTAAAATGCCGGAAATCGTTATTCGCGTATGTCGCAAAGCCAAAAATCGCGTTGTAAGGGGAAAAAAAAAAATTTTGGTTTTACGGAAGCTCCATAAAAATACGACGGTCTCCCACCCATGCTTTAGTTGAAAACTTTAACAAACAGTTATCTAAAAGACTTTTCTCCTACCAGTATCACAGAGAGCTGATAGACAATTCTCGCAACACAGAATGGGTTAGAAGACTGCCCTCAGTTTTGCGCGCAATGAATAATGAAGAATTTAAAGGGCTAAAACCAGTACAGCAATCAAAAACAAACAATAGATGTTGTTGAAGGAGACACCAGTTCATCCGCAAACTATTACCATTTGGTTTAAAAGTAAGGTACCTTTATTTACCAGGGGAAGCAGAAGGGGACACTCGCATCAGGGCAACCGATCCAGTTTGGAGTGTTGATCCATATGAAATAAAAAAGAATTGTAAAGATGAATCCGCCGGTGTACTATTTACGAGAAACTGACACAACAAAACAACCAGCTCCTCAAAGATCTTTTGTGAAGGAAGAACTGCAGATAATCCCACCAGACACAGTTCCAGTTGCTTAATTAATTTACAAAAATATATTTGAGACTAAAATGGAAGCACAGAACGAAACAAGAATGATAAAGGAAGAGACCTTAGAATTAATACGGGAATCGTATGATACGAGTTCTACTATTAAGGAAACATTTATGAGGATTCATCAACACATGCTAAAACCATTCAGATCACCTACAGCCTAAAATCCCAAATTTTGATTATCAGATATGGGGAAAAGAATATCTTGAAATAATAAAAAAATTCGAACACATCAAGCAAACATGAAAAACAATTTGGCTGAATTGGATAATGATATGATTGAGCTTATAATGAAACTTGAGGAAAAAGTTTTCTCCTGGCCCGAAATACTGTACATTTTCGGCCTTAAACCAATAAACTCCTTAATCACAGTTCCAGTTTGCTTAATTAATTTTTAATTTACTTAAATTATTTGGAGTCTAAAATGGAAGCTCAGGACGAAGCAAGAATGATAAAGGAAGAGACCTTGAAAATAATACGGGAATCATTTGATACGTGTTCTACTATTAGGGAAACATTTGCAAGGATTCACCAATACATGCTAAAACATCCAGATCACTACAACCCTAAAACCCAAATTTTGATTATCAGATATGGGGAAAAGAATATCTTGAAATAATAAAAAAAATTCGAACACAATCAAGCAAACATGAAAAAACAATTTGGCTGAATTGGATGAAGATATGATTGATCTTATAATAAAACTTGAGGAAAAATATAAACCCTTCGATGAAGCCCTCGTGAAGAAGAAATATAATTATGCTGTTCTCCAGTGTCCAATTGCATATGAAAACTCTGGTTTAACAAATACTCGTTTAGTGTTTGTTCTATCTAATGACTTCTTGTGTTACAACAGTTGTGTTGATCTCATGTAGATTAGATCGTAGTTTTACGTTGTCATGATGAAAAGTCTTATTGTCAAACAATGCTTCTTTGTAGTTGTCATGTGATATGTTTGACTGCACAACACTGCGATATATTCCTTTTGCTTTCTTAATGGTTTTCTCCCTGGCTCGAAATACTGTACATTTTCGACCTTAAACCAATAAACCCCTTAATCACCCTCCAGATAATTCATCCTTCATCTTTCCTAAAACCTTCTTATTAACAGTTGAATGTAAAGGCGAATCTTTTGGGTAATCAGATGTATCATACCATCCCACATGCCCTTTAGCTACTTCTATTTCCATGTCTTTATAGATGTCTTCAGTAGGGATACTATAACAAAACTATCTCTATCTGTGTAAAGTACTCTGGACTCTGGATACAAGGGTTTAAAGTAGTCATAAAGAAATTCTAACATCAAAAGCTTTGATAATCTAAAACAGTAAACCCAATAAAAATAGGTTTGTCCAATTTGACTGTCTTTTTTTCATCATTATGCCAAAAAGCTGATCATGAAATCTTCTAAAGTCCTGATAATTAGGTTTGAAGTCAGCTTAATTGCTTCGTTCTCTCTGGTGACCAATCTGACATCTTTGCGCTTGTGCGGATTCTCCATAGTCTTTCCAAAACAGCTGTTGTTCATCAGCTTGAAAAAGTCTTTTTCTGAAGCATCTGTGGATTTAGTTCTAAGATCAGTGTTCTTCATGATGTATGGCTTCATGAACTGTTCTTGATCGAAAGCAATTATACGATGAACAGCTCTCAACTTTAAACCATGTCTTAAATAAAATTGTAGAAGTCTGTAATGACAGACATAATTTTTTTTGCCGCGAAGATTAGCACAAGTTTAGGCGGCTCTCTTGGATTCATCTTTAGAGTTTCTGCAGCTAATGGGTAGTCATTATGTAGGTCATGGAGTTCATGAGGATATTCTAAGTCAACTTCTAGAATAAGACCTCTTTTAACGATCAGCTGTAAGAGTATGCAGTTGTTCTACAAATCTTTGAATGTTTTCTAAACCGCCTGTGTACATTTTAAAGTTGCGTAATGGAAGTGATTGACTCATAGCCCAACCATACAGATTGTTTGCATCTAAATACATGAGATAGTTAGACCTTTACTTGGATCATAATTATCAAGGTATTTGTTGTTTGCTTTACAGTAATGATGCGACGCAATACTAATTCCTCCACGCAATCCGTTTTCAATCATTTGAACCATTGGTAAATCTGACAATAAATCAATCTGTACTCCAGTATCTTTTAAGAAAGCATCCCAACTCATCCCGGGCGCAGAAATGTAATGCGCAGGATCCAGGCTATAATGTTTCATGCAGGTCTTTCTATAATTTTCAAAGACGTCCGCCACAAACAAACGTCAGCCATTAAGTATGAGTCATGATAGTCTCCCATCGTTTTAGAATCTAACTTCTGCCATGCTTCTTGAGCATGCTGGTAATCAGAATCACTGATACCTTTCCTCTAAGACTAGAAAAGAACGCGTCTTTAGGCGGAAGGTATCTTCATCAAACTTTCCCAACTGTTCATGTACTCATAAGGGTAAACGCCCTTTCTAACAAGAGTTGGGTCAAAATATTCTTCTGTTATTGGGCAGGACTTTAAGGACATAGCCAGTGACTCTAATGATCCCATCAGGTGTTGCATAGAGTCATAAAAAGACATGTTATTTAAAGTGAAACACATGTACTTTTCTGATGCCTGTGCAATGCATGACACCCTGGAGTCGCTGGTTACTGCTTGCATTATAAGATGAGAGTCGTAACCTCGTAAGTTATGAAAGAAGATGGGCAGCTTACATGTCTTTGGTTCAAACTTTAGTTGAAGATTGCAGTTGCTGTGCGCTGCTCCTCTGAACTTTCCGCTAATGTGATCATGGTCTCTTGCTGTCGGATTTACACTCATTAGCTCTAAGCCGCAAATCCAACAATGTGTGGCTGAGTCATACTGTTGTTGATCTTCAGGAGTCATAATAATGTCTGAGAGATTCAGATTATTAGAACAGCCGTTACGCACTTGCTGCATGCGTTCTAAGAAGTATTCTGCAGCATTAGGCCCTCTATACAATTCTGGCTTTGAATGAACGCTATCGACTGACAATAATGAAGGCAAAGGAACAAATCTGATGATTACTCATTAAGACTGTTTTCGGAAGTTTCTGTGGGGTTGGACCCTCATAAGGAACAATAAGCGACTCGAAGTCTGCGTTAAATACGTATGGACTTGTTTGCAGCCGTTTCCAGTTCTTAAAACTAACTTTAGATCCAGGTGGGGGCGTAATTAGTTCTGTATTACAGTCTACAGAACTTTTACAATGTTTTATATGTTCAAGAGCGGCTGGAGCAGATGGAATTCTTGTTAAACATTTTCTACAGAATTCTTGTTTGCCATGATTTTTTTAAGTATGCTGCATTAGTCTACTCATTGTTCGTATCAATGTGTAATGTGGTAGCCCTGCTGATGAAAACATCAGTAGTAAGTCCACATGGCTTTTGGCTGGATCGCCTATTGTTGGGCTGTCTTTAGACACTCTAATAGGCGCCAAATTTGTTTCCTCAGTCCATGTGTAGATATTAACAGTTATTGGTTTGTTTTGTTCTTCAAACTGATCAATTTGTCCACGCTAACAGGAAAGGATATTCCACTAAGTTAAGATCATTGATGTAGGTTCATAGTTAGATACTCTCTCTGCGTTTTTGAGGACGTAATGCAGCTTGCAAGAACACACCACATAAAACATTGTTTGTCTGAATTCTTTATGTTTAGAACTGCTCTTTTTGCGACTAATGCTGGAGGTAGTGAAATGTAAGACTTGCTACAATCGGCTCATACTTAGCCTGTTTTAATCTGATCTCTAAGACTTCACCCTCTGACCAACCAGAGCTCTCATTTTGGCTTCTTCAGCGGCCACATCAAACTGTGTAAGCAGTTGGTCTGCCCGCCGGGTGTTAAGTCATTATGAGAAAGAATAACCTGTTGTTTTAGTTGAAACCCAGACTTCTAGATTTTCTTCATTTATTGTTATATAGTCGATTAAAACAGCTAACATTACTTTAACTGGCGGGTCTATTGTTAGTTTACCTGGAACTTGAGAAATAGCATGAACAACACTTGCCTGTACTTTTGTTGGATCAATGACTTCTAGATCAATATCGTTTAAAGCTTTTGACAAACGCTCTCCCTTAAGCATTCCTTCAAACAATTCGTCTGGTCCTTCATATATCTTATCCATGTTGAGCTTTCTTTTCTAACTCAAACTATTTATTTAAATTAAAAAAAAAAACTTAATCAGAATCAATATCAACGGTCTTTTTGTGCTTGGACTCATAAACTAAAGTATAAACGCCCTTGATGTTGTTAATGTGAGCTGTTTAGAACAGAGTTTAATGTCTCGTTTACTTTTTTTAAACATTCCTTTTTTATCTGCTCGGTGTCTGGCTGTTGAGGAATAATTGCCTTGCCTTTTTTTGAAGATCAAACTTTTGTCTTTTATAGTCATCAAAATCGGCCTGTAAACGACTAAATTCTTCATCCGTGATGTTTGAGTCAATTAGTGCTTTATTTATTGTCAGTTTGAACGAACTAAGTTTAGCTGTATTAGTTGAACCATAGCTGTGTGCTTTTGGAGTTTAGTTTTTAATTTTTTGCTAGCAGCACTTACAGCTAATGAACACACGCCAAGAGCTAAAGACAAGCCGCCTAGAGGTAAAGCTGCGGGTGCACCAACACCTGTTGCTAAGAGACCAACACTTGTTCCTGCTGATAGAGCACTTACAGTTGATGCTCCAGTATTAACATATGTAACAGCATTACAGGCAGCAGAATACCTTCGGTTTGGTTTTGCTGTATTTTGAAAGGTCCTGCTCTAGTTTTTGTTGCATTTGTGTAATGTTTGTTAATCTAAAGGTTTTTATGTCGGGGGTTTCTACTATCTCTTCTTTTGGCGACTCTGTAGGCGCTTTTGGATAAACGTGAACAGACATGCTTTTTAAAAATAAAAAAAAATAATTTAGTATTGTATATCTTTTAATGAATATTCAGCTGCGCATCATATACTAAAAACAAATATACATTAAGCGGTTTATCGCCATCTTTTTCTTTATCAATTTGAATGTTTATTATGTCTTTAACCGTTCTCCCACTTCCATGCAACTGATTATCCTCTGTTTACCTTAGGTCAATCCATAAACCGTATTTTGTTGTTAAATAATCATCGAGTCTAACACTGTGAAGGTGTAGATCTTTAGACACAAGGTCTACTGTTGGACTTCTATGCCTCCCGCCTCCAAACATTTTTCTTATTTCATCAAAATGCTGATAAGGTTTAAGCCCACTAGCGTAGATTTGGTTAGGACTACCCTCAATTGTACATTGTACTTTCATTATTTTAGGATTAAGAAACTTTCAGTTTGTCTTTTAAATGGTTCTTCATCTTCGCACAGCAAATAAAATACCTTTGAGTTATCTTGCTGAGACGCTAAAACTGAAATTCCATATCGTGTCTGCCCTGCTTTTAGGATGTGTAGAATGGTGAATCACTCTTTCGTAATATATTGCTAATTTTGACTGATATTGCTGCTCAATCAGCCTTGCTAAGTGAGGGTTGCTAACAATGTCGAACTCTAGCGCGATGTCAGAAATGCTGTACTTTGCTTCGGTGTCTGCAGATTTAATAACACGTTTGTATTCATTAAAAGTTAGTTCATATGACAATCTGTCTTTTAATGCTCCTTGAAAGTATGGCGCATGCGCGCTTAACATCTCAAAATCCAAGGGATGGAAAAGCGATTTCCATACGCATAACTTACAGCTTCGGGCTTTTTGCCATCTTTAGCATCTGCGGCGCCTATTCTGTGTTTTAGTGCTTCATTATTTTCGATTCCTTGAAAAGCAAGATCATTCCTTTCATTCTCGTTAGCCATAGATCAGAATAGGTTAAAAATATGTCTGCATTGTGTAAAGAAAATATTTCTTGCCCCTCAAGTTTTATAGAAATTTTCTTAACAATTGCCCGCCCCAGATTCTGGACAACTGTCCTGTTTGTGTCTGTTGTTGATTCGAGTTCTATTTTGAAAGTAAGTCGCGCAGAGCCTGGCACAATCACTTCATCCGCTCCAGGTCTGGAAATTTGACAGTAAGAATTTGATCTGCATCAATAGTAGATGGATTATTTGGAACAATAATATTCCGTTTATTTCCCTTCACGCCAAAGGGCTCTTTCAGTCTTTTATGCGGGTCAAGAATTGAACCATATGTTTGCGACATTTTTATAAAACAAAATAAAAAGTTAATTATTTAAAAACATGGCAGGAATTGAAGTTGAAGAAGATTATGATGTTCTTGATCCTGGAGACGACACGAGTGAAATGGCTCCTTTGATACAGCATCGCTCAACGGCCTCATGTGGCATGAATTAACAGAACCTAAGGTCAGATCATTTTACCAAAGTTTAGGCCTAGAACCCTCCGAATTTATAGCCCCTGATGATTTTGAAGTAAAAGGTGGTCATTTGTATGTGAACAACGATCAATGACAACGTGTTCCGCTTACAGATAAACGAGACCCATTAAAGTTTGTAGGCATGAATACAATTAGACAAAGACTTAGAGTGGGCGATCGAAATCGCCTTGGCCTTGTTAGACCAAAATTAAGGGAGGAGGCAGTTTCTAAACTTCAAAACACACTGCAAGATCTCCCAACAGATAGCCAAATACAAAACATGGAACTTAAAGATTTAAGTCAGACAACAGACAAAATAATGCAAGCAGAAACCAGTTTATCAGAAGAAACAGCATTAAAAAACTATCCACGACCCGCCATACCCAAGCAAGACCTAGTGGCCCTTAGTCATTCTTTGAGAGCCATCAGAGACGAATTAAAAAAAAAGTCAGCAAAAGTGGATGAACTAGATGAGCGTATAAAAAAAGAAGAAGAAAAACTCGCTGAGGCTGATGACGCCAACTTAGAGCTTGGTGTTAAAAAAATAATAACCCAAAGACTAAAAGAACTTAAATACAAAGATCAGCAATACTAAAAGAGTTGTCTACATACCAAGAACAATTACGATCTCAAGCAACCAGAATAAGAGAAACTATCCAAAAAATTTTATATGAAGACACAACACTAGCAGAACGAATACGAACGTTGTTTAGCGAGCAAGGAGTCACATTAGTAAGCGTTATAACGGCCTTAGGTTTTGAAATAAGTACACTGGTGATGGCTATTACAGGCGGCGGTGGTCAAAGCCCAGTGCCTCCACCGCCATCACCGCCTGATAAATCATGGGTAAAAAAACAGCTTGATCATCTTGCGGGTTTATTAAAAAAAATTAGCCAGTAAAGCCGTGGATGCTTTACCCGGTATATTAGGGGGTGTCGTTAGCTGGCTTTTGTCTACTGCAAGCAAAGTAGTTGGCTTTATGGCCGAGCACTTATGGGCATTAGTTCTCTTAATAGTTGGGTTAATTTTTAGTAAGATAAAGACCAAGTAATCCTAGGCCAGTTAATCCAAGAACAAGTGCTGTCTTTTCATATTCATGGTCATTATTTTTTTTGACTTCGTGGACTTCGTGTACTTCGTGGTCTTCAACGGTCTTTAGGCTTTGGGCCTGGGAAATGGATGACTTATTCTTGGGGGGTCGACTTGTTTGTTTACTGCTTGCAATATTACTGGCTCAGAATTTTATTTCGTTTTTTCCGACTTTCTGTTCATTGCCTGCCACAAGGATTTCATTATTGTAGTTTATTATTGTACCTATCTGGAGTCTGAGGTCAGAAGGCAGCATGTATAACACAGTGCCAACACCAAAGTCTACTTTCGATCTTGCAAATTGTAAAACATTTTGGTACCTTTATATACTTGAAGGCAAATCAACTGTACAATTAATGGCGTCCTCTAAATTTGCTAAGTATTGTTTTTGTGCATCAAAACCAGTAGAAGGATCAGTTATGTTCGATCTTGCCTGTGCTTGCGAACCTAGCAAACACCAAACGTAAGTACGAATAGAGTCGTTTATTCGTTCTATTCCTGCTTTAGTTAGGCCCTTAGAAGTGTCTAAGATAAATGTTGTCCATGCTGTTTTATGCTCTTGCTCTATGGACCCGAGGTGAACAGCTGTGCCTGAAGAGAAAGATGTGTAAGGAGGATTCCAGTCATAGTTATACTTTCTGTGCACGCCCCAAAAATAAGGGGTGCCTAAGCCATGATTAAGATCCAACTTTTGTCTAAAGTCTGTCTTGGCCTTAATATTGAATTCGTTACAGATCCTTTCAAAAGCCTTCATGTCTATTCTGTTGCTAAATGGATTAAACGGTTTGTCATTTGGCAATGGCGCTTGCAGTTCAGTCAAAATACGCCTGAAGGTGTAATAAAAATGAAATCTGTACACTGACCTCACCAAAGGATTAGGGTGATTTAAATGATCAGCATACGACACTCCACACCCAGTTGATGCACAAAACACAGCAAAGTTTAACTGGTTCTGGTAAAACTGCATCGGATGACTAAACCACACTTTCGGGATGTGGTCGTTTTTAAAGGAGGGTTAAGATAGCTCTTCAATGGAGTACTAACCTTTACTTGAAAGGCGTCAGACTGAGTCACAGAAATGTCGAGAGTATCAGTTGTTATGTTTTTAAGATTGTAGTGCGGCCCAGCAGAATATTTTGCATCAGTATATTTGAATGGAATCATTTTTATTTCGTTTAAAAAATGTTTGTAACAATAACAACTCAAGACCGTCCTTCGTTTTTAGAACATGCTATTGATAACGATTGCGGAACCAAATGGTCACACTCCATGAAATTTTTTACAAAGTCGTATGGTTTAATATAAGTGAATCCAAGGAGAATAATAAGATTAAAAAAGTTAATAATAGAGGAAAATTAGTTAGCCAGTTAACCATACCTGATGGTTATTACGGGTTTTGCTCACTAAAAGAAGCAATGAGTAACTTCGACATTACTCTCAAACTTAACAATGCAAATCTGAAAACAATGTTAACATTCAAACCTGAAGAAGAAGAAGTAGGTTACTATTTTGACAGAGAGCTAGCTAAAATGTTAGGCTTTACAGCTGCCAATCAAGCCGTTCATAGTTTTAGAGTTACGCCAAACAAAACTACTTATGAGGGGGAAAATCCGCCCGATCTTGCATTACATTCATTACTCTATGTTCATTTAGATGAGCTGAGCACTGATGAAAACTTATATGATGGAAGACCCTCAACTGTTTTTAAGAGCTCTTCCGTCAGGAAAGCTGCATATTGCGATTATGAAATTATACAATTCCCTAATTTACAGTTTAAAAGATTAGTTTGTGGGAGGGTCGGATCATTTAATATAAAAATCGCAGACAAAGCAGGAAAAGTTGTGAAATGTGATAACCTACACATTGTTTTGGAAATAAAATAATTAGTAGTTCTAAAAATGTCACGTGGGCCAGAAGAATTAGGAGTTACATTAGCGCCTGTAAGGTGTATAACCTTAGAATTAAAAGACCTTGCAGACGTTATGGACTTTGAACAGAACGGTGAGATAGGCGCTTTGTATGGTTTTGAGTACACTAAAGATGGTGATTATAAACGTAAAGAAGCAAGCGACAACAAAAGGTTTCCTAAACTAGAACAACTGCGCAATGTAGAAGCAAATAATGCTGGCCAGTATGAATATAAATAGTTCGAAAACCTGACAGCAAATGGCACTTAGAACCATATTTAGAATGGGACATAAAATTTGGAATTCATAAGCCCATTTTACATTTTTTGACCGCCAAAAAAAGTTTCAGAAAAGCACTCAACTCTGGCCCTTTACATGTAAGTCTTATGCCAGAGGACAATAGTCGGAAAGAGATTGAAATAACGCCGTATGGGAATAAACAGTACATCCTCCACAGAAGAAAAACGGTTTTAAAGGAAGCTTCTACAAAATTACAGTTCTTTCCACAAATGAAATTAGGAGACACGTTCACATGAATTTGAAATTTCTGTATAAAAGATAAGAAGAGGGATGGGGTTGTGGGCGTTAGTGACGCCCTTTTTAAAAAGGGAATTCTAATTAGCTGGCAAAACTTAGATGTTGAAAAACTTAAAGTTACCATCGCATTCTTCAAAACGGGGGGGATATTAAGGTCATAACAACCATACAAAATCAATATTGGTCTAAATAGAAACAATCTTACAGAACTGAATTGGATTAATATTAAAACATTGGGCCTTATAGGGTTTTATTATACTGAACAAGTTTTGACAAAAAGTATGATAAATATAATAACTGGATTAAATTAAATTCCTGTTATAAAACCAGGAGCATTAAACTTTATGACAAAAGAGCCTCATTGTTCATTGATTTGTGGCAAACGGTTGCAGAAAAACAATATTTGTCCTAGACCTATTACAAACAGTTTATGGGTATAATTTGATCATATTGTGTTTTTCTGGCCAACACTTAAAGGAACAAAGAAATAATCATGATAGAAGGGTTTATTGGACAGAAGATGAAATATATTTAGTTGATCCTAGCAATAAACGAGTGAGTTTTTAGAAACATTTTATACTGTTTGAAGGAACACAGACACTATTTAATTATAGATGACTGCCCGGCAGAAAGAGACATAGTTAAAAAGAGAAACATTTTATCAAAACTAGCTTTTAGGGGAAGACATGCGGGGATAAGTGTGTGGATTTTATGTCAAAAATATAACTCAGTTTTAAAAAACTTTATAAGAACAGTTAAAGACTGTAGTTTTATTTCACATGAAAGACAAAGACCATTTGATGAATGTATGCCGAAAATGATGTTATTGAAAATGACAGGAAAAACATAGGATTAGACAAAAATTTAAAATCTGAAAAGTTTAGTAAATTAGTATTGAAAACGGATAATCTACACAGAAATCATTTTGTAAAAAATCGTTATTTTTGTTTATTGAAAAAAAAAGGATGGATTATCATTTTTAATTCATTGTTAAAAGTCTTACTTATCAGAGAACAGAAAAAATTGTTTATTCAGGCTCACCTACCCAAACCTGGGTGAGGGTAGTGAGCCTGAATGAACATTTTACTGTTCCCCTCCATGCGGTGCCACAAAATTTTTATAAAAACAAAGTACACATACCGTCACTGACCTCAATTCAAGATCATATACTCTATGCCATCCCTTTGTTTCACTTACTAGGGCACATGCTTAAGTGGCCATTAAAAGTCAAATTTTCATTACCATGACAGTCTTTTCCTGTAATGCCCTCCTGGGGCTTGTGCATCTTTCCTCAGCTTGCCCTTTGGGGAATAAATCGAGCCGGCCAAAATAATGATGAAAGGGTTTATGCATTGACCTTAGTCACTTCTTGCGTCGTTTCAACACAGTCAAGCCTACAAGCGGTCCACATAGGATAGGAACAAGATATTTGCAATCCCCCTTTGGGGCTGGAAAGGGAAGCGCTGCTAATAACCCAAAACTGCAAATGTCACAAAAGAAAAATGTCTACAAAGCATTCCTTAACAATAACATTATACATCAGTCCGACCCAAAAAAATAAAAGGAAAAAGAAAAAAAAGGAAAACAACAAAGCGTAACTCTCCCAATCTCCATGCACTGCAAAAACTTCATACATAAGCGAACAGGAAAGAAACAACAAGGCTTAAAACTCCCCAATCTCCATGCACTGCAACTTCATGTCATAAGCACTTTCACTATGTTCCACCTATCTCATTAAATAGGTAAAATGGCAGTAACAGGAACAATCAACCTCAACTTGTTTCCTTTTAATATCAAATTGCAAGGAGAGTCCACTTTGCGCTTAAGTAATTTGGATGAATTACTTTGGTGCACTCATTTTTTATGCAATTTGCATGGCTATTCCCATACTAAATACCCAATTCACCATGGGCTGGCATTCCACTCAAGCTCTGCCTAAAATTCTCGCCTACACCAACACCAGCAATTTTATGCATAGCATCAAATGTCTAAGATAACCCCACACTCACTCTCTTTATCCCATTTTCTTCTACCACAGATCGCCATCCTTCCTTCTAAAGGGGGTTACAAATTTCCTCATACCAGGCAATAAAAGTGCTCAGACATGGAGTTTACTTTAACACCCAACCGATAAAGAGTTCACAACAAAATACCCCACACAGAACAGATAACATACAGTAACCCATTTCCCAAACAAAGAGGCAATCTATGTACCCCAAACCATGACTCAGCAAGTCGATTGGAATTCTGATCAGTTTAACAAATACCCCACACAGTACACATGACATACATGTAACCCATTTACCAAACAAAGAAAACAAACTATGTACCCAAACCATGACTCAGCACGTTTTGGAATTCTGACCAGTTGTCAGGAACCTTTGTTTTGATCATTTAAAATAAATTGAAGCCACTTTAATCACAAAAACGTAACCATTGTCTAACTTATCCAGTCCCACAAAATATTCTTGCCCATACTGATATTTTGTTACACACTGACAAAGGCATCAAAAGACCATGAGGCCTGACACGAACATGTGCTTCAAAAGGGCCGTTTTGAAAAGCCATGTGTACAAAGGCTATCCCTGCAGCTCTGTGGGATGCCATGTTTTTATTTACTCATCTATAAATCCCCATTGATGAACTTAAGACTTGTCTCCAGCTCATTATTAACAAACACTTAATAAATCAACATTTCACTTGCAAAACCAACCTGTTTAGAGGACACTTTGGCGCAACCTGCACCCTGGTCTGCCTTGGTGTTCGTCTAATGGGACCCCCGCATGGGGCCAACCGAAGTATTTGTACCAACTTCCTGGCATTTGAAAAATACACTTTTAACACTAACAACTTTATGCACTCTCTCAAAACAGTGAATCAACACTAAAACAACACTGTCTCTACAATCTTCAATCATCTAATTTTATAAAAACAGCCCTATTTCCGGCGGACTATTTTTGCCTAAGGAAAGATTTCTCTTGTATCCCATTGGTGCAATTTTCTCTTGTCTATTTAGTTTATATAATAGTACAATTTGCCCTTTTTATCTACAATAGGAATAAAGTATTTAATAATGGTTAAACAACTTTTATTAATTTTAATTTTTAATAACAAATCTTAAAAAAAGGAATGGTTTTCCAACCTCTTTGACTTTTCTAATTAAAGGGAGATCACTACGTTATTTTTTTTGATAGCCTGGGGGAGCTTCCCTTAAACTGCCCTGACAACAAGTAAACCAAATCGTTTTCTAGTGAAGTGGGTAACAACGACAAATCAACCAACTTTTACAGCATTAGTTGAAAGGAAATTTTTTGTAACTTATTATGTCTAAATTTTAGTAACCTGTGAAACTTCGACTCACCTTTGAAGCTAAGTTTATCAAGGTTTCATCTAAATGCTCTTTTATTTTTTTTAACTCATCTTTGTCCCTTATTATATAGTTTTCACTTAAACATTCTTCAAAACTATCTTTGTCCTTAGTGTAAAATAATACAACCGATTTAACTGCGTTCAAAGTCTTTTAAGACAGCATTGTATTTTTGAGTTAAGAGCCACACAGAAACTAAAGCGTGGCGAACGCTAAAGGCTACTTTGACAGAGCTTTTTTTTTTTTAACAATGTCTCGTTCACTGAACAGTCCCTCAATAATAACAGTGTTTTAGTTCCCTCAAAATAGTCTATAGCAATGGGGCTAAAAAGTCCCCTCAGTTGTCCGCTAGGGTCAATTAAAAATTATTATCGTCTGTCCAAATGAACTTCCTTTCTTTGTAAGACTTGTTGTGCTTTAAAGGTTGTGCAGAATAAAACAATGTGCTCCCTAATGAAACCTGTATAGTGTTTGTAAAAATCAAGTACGAAGACAGTTTTATCACACCCAGTAATCCCGCAGATAAGAGAACAGTGCGGATCTTTAGGCAGAAACTTCAAACTATCCATCTGTTTTTATTAGAAATTTTTTCTACATTTAATAAGCCACGTCTTTTAGCCTGTTTTCTTCAATGTTTAACTGAGCATCTCAAACCATAAAAACATGCATTTTTATGGGGCGTTTCCCGTCTGCTTTCCTGGAATATTTATTTTTTTACCCCTCTTGCCCTACCCTTTCTCCCTTCCAAACAATCTGTTGTCAAATGTAGATCTAAAATCCAGCCACACCCTATTTGCTTATTAAGTAGTCTTCGAGTCTTACATTATAAAGGCGAAGTTTTTTACATACACATCAACTGCAGGATCTCTTTTCCCCACCACCCAGCGAACAACTTCTTATTTCATCAAAGTGTTGGTGAGGTAAAAGTCCGCGCCCTGAATACAAATGATCAGACCCTTTCCATTTATTGCACAGTCCCAAACCCTTTTCAATTTTTGGATTATAAAACGCTTCTGATTCTCTCTGAAAAGGATTTTTTCCTTTAGTAAACAAGAACACATTTTTTTAAAGACTCAGAGACTGATTTAGATGTTTTCCAGAGAGTGTCCGTTTATTTTTTTTTTCTGTAGGGAGTGTATAACCTCTTTCAAAATAAATAACTGTTTATATTTTTAAATGAGTTAAGATTGTTCTGGCCAGTTCGGGGTTAGTAACAACACAAACTCAAGAGAATGTCCTGACTGTGATTTAGCTAAAGGGTCTTTAGACAGAACATCAGACGCTAGGGTTAAATATCAGTTCATAAGTAAGTTTTTTCTTTTAGTGCGCCTTGGTAATATGGGATATGCGTCTTTAACAGCTCAAAATCTAGAGGATGCAAAATCTGTTGCCAAATGCTTCTGCTCACTGCCTCATCTTTAACATCATTCTTTGCATCCCCGCTTAAACCTGTGCTTGAGACCGTTTGGCTTTGTATTCCCTGATAAACTTTCTCTTTCCTTTCTTTTTAGGCCGCCATAGGTCAGAATAGAGGGCAAAAATGTCTGCCCACCTAGTACAAAGACTTCGCTGCCCCCCATTTGATTGCTATATGGGTTTTCGATAGACCTGCCTAAATTAGCAACAACACTAGCATTAGGGTCTGTCGATTTAAAAATCTATTTTGAAAGATAGTTTAGCTGTGCCTGGCCCTTATAACATCCCCAAGCGCCAAGATCAGGAAACTTGACTATTAAAGTTGCTCAGGCTCAACTGTTGATGGGGTGTTTACACTATTACAGTCTGCCTTATACCTTTTACGCCATGGGGTTCCTTCTCTTTTCTGTATGGATCGAAGTCACAGCCGTATGAGTTCATTTTTTATAAAAACAAAAAAAAATAATATAAAAAATATGGATGAAGATTTGACCCGATTGATCCTATTGAAGAAGAAGAAGATGAAGAACTGGGTCCTTCATTGCAAGAAGAGCTGAAGGAGCGGGTTCTTTACTCCCTAGACACCGTCAGAACTATTGCGAGAAAGAATTCAATCATTCTATAGAAGCATAGGACGAGAGCTACCAGGCGTGCTTGATCCTAACGATTTTGAGGAAGATGGTGGGCATTTGTATATAAAAACTGGTGCAGGAGGCCGTGTAAAAGCTACTTCAACGCAAAACCCAAACAAGTTTTTAAAACTAAGCACAATTAGCGAAAACTCTCTATTGCTAAGGCAGAACAATTAACCTTTTAGAGCTTAGAGCCAAAGCCATTAGTCGTTTACAGAACTTGGGGCAAGAGTTGCCAACACAATCTAAAATGCAAAACATACCTCTTCAAGAATTAAATCGAACAGCAGATGAACTAGTAGCAGAAATTGAACGAGTTTTAATGAGGAGACACAGTTAAAAACAATTGACGATTCTCCATTGCCTATGCATGAAATCCTGGGCTTAATAAGGCTTTACGGACAATAAGGGGTGAACTAACAAACAATTTAGCAACCTTGGTGAGCTGGATAGAGAGATAGAAAAAAAAAATAAACTGGCTGATGCGGACGATAACAATTAGGGCGAGAAGAAAAGGTAGAATACAGCAGTAAATACAGGATTTAAGGCTACAAAGGGCGGCCAGGCTAGAAGTGCGTCTACTAACAGGGCGCAGCTAGCATCACAAACAGCAGAATAAGAGAACTATAAACGAATACTTTATGAAAACACTACGCTAGCTGAAAAAATAAGGACTCTGTTCAGGAACAGGGGGTTACAATAGTTGTATATTAACAGCTGCTGGGTTTGCTATCTCTACACTCGTGTATGCTTTAACCGGCAGTGCGCCAACAGGGCCAGTAGCTCCTCAAACCACCTCAGCCTGGTAAAAGTTGGATAGAAAACAATTGCATCATCTAGCAAACCTATTAAAGAAGTTAGCTGCCAAAGCGCTTGATGCTTGCCTGGCATAATAGGTTAGTGTTTGTTAGTTGGGTTTTGTCTACTATAGGCAATGTGCTGGTTATATGGCCGACCATCTGTGGACGTTAGGAGTGCTAGCTGCTGGATTAATTTTTAGTGAATAAGTATGGCTAATCCAGTAAAAGTTTTCGCTAGTATGACTGTCAGTGCGGGCAGATCAACAGGTGGCGTGCTTTCTGTTGTGGGGCGCTTATAACTGGATCGCTTTCTTCAGGGTTAGGTACTTTTTATAAAATGGATGGAGCGGGCCTTGTTTTAAGCCTTGATTGTGTCCTAAGTTTTGGTCGTCTCCAGCTATGAGGATTTCATTGTTATAATTCTGTATCATGCCAATCTGTAGTCTAAGGTCAGAAGGCAGCATGTATAATCCATGGCCTACAACAAAGTCAACCTTTGACCTAACATGTGCAAGAACGTCTTGATACCTTTGTATGCTGGCAGGCAAATCAACAGCCGAGTTAATAGCATCTTCTAAATTGGCTAGAAATTGTTTTCTGGCATCAAAGCCTGTAGATTGATCTACTATGCTAGACTTAGTCTGTGTTTGTGCTCCTAATAGGCAACCAAACGTATGTCCGTATGGAGTCATTAAGTCTTTGCACTCCTGGCATTGTTAGGCCTTTACTTTCATCTAAGAGAAATGTTGCCCAAGCATTAGGATGTTTTTGTTTAATTGACCCTAATCGAACTTGTTTGTCTGGTTGAAAAGAGGTGTGGCCAGGCCAGTAGTCATAAGTATATTCTCTTTTTACAACCCACAAATATAATGTGCCTAACCCATGATTGCAGTCTAACTTTTGTCTAAAGTCAGTTGAAGGATTAATGTTAAATTCATTGCAGATTCTTTCATATGCATTATTGTCCATTGGGCTTTTAAAATGGATTAAACGCGTTGTCGCTTGGAAGGCACTTGTAGTTCAGTTAGTATTCGTCTGTACTGGTAATAAACATGAAAGTTATATACTGACCTTACTAAAAGATTTGGGGTGGTTTAAATGGTCTGCATATGAAACACCACAGCCAGTAGTTGCGCAGTAAATGGCAAAATTTAACTGATTCTGGTAAAACGCCATAGGGCGGGATGACCATGCTGATGGCACTCTATCACTATTTATTGGCGGATTTTAAATATCTAGTTAGTGGATTTACAAGTCTGACTTGGAAGCCATATGATTCATCTACTGCAATGGTTAGTAAACTGAAGTCCAAAGATTTGGGGTTATAAAACGCTCCTACATTGTAAGTGGCACTTTTGTTATATTTAAAAGGTTCCATTTTTTTAAATAGTTTTTTAAAATAGTTATATAAAAAAGATGTACATCTATATAACCCAACAAAACAAGCGTGTGTTCTTAACGTACCCAATTGACAATAGGCACGGGAGTTGTAGGATTGCTCTTAAGAAAATTGGTTTTTTAAGTAAAATGGATTAACATATCTGAAAAAGATAAGAATAACTGGGTGAATATTAAGGACGAACAAGGCAATCTATTAAAACATTTAAAAATACCTGATTGGTTACTACAACTTTGTTTTTAAGAGAAGTATTTAGCAATTTTGGCATTAAGTTAAAAATTAATGAGGCAAATCTTATAATT
>JAFLJL010000175.1:0-22500 GCA_018398815.1 Conus ventricosus | reverse complement strand
ACCATCGCCTTCGCCTCAATGATACTACACCTAGCATTGACATCACCATCGCCTTTGCCTCGGTCTGTTTGTAGGAGAAACCTGACTCCCCAAAGGTATCGAACGAACTTCTGAACAGCCCAGACAATGGCTAAACACTCTCGTTCGATGGTACTGTATGACCCCCACACACGTGACATTTTATGAACAATGCTCGACAGGAATTTGGGAATAGAAGAAAAGAACCAACCCCCATCCCCACCCCCACCCACCATCAAACTGTACTGAATCGATATCTTCATCTGGCATTGAAGATGCCATGAGAACAGGTAAAGTATGTATTGGTAGTGCATCATCGCAGTCTTAAACAACACCGACTGTGTACCCGACTACAGGATCACGAGAATTTGGAGCGGGGTTCGAACAAGGAACACTTCCTGGAGAATTCTTGAAAGAAACATCTTTCTTGCCAGAGCTGAGAGGTGCTATTTCTGACCATGGTACTGACTTTCCCCGTGAGGTAACTGTTGGGATACTCTGAGACACAGATACAGCAGAACGGCGAATGTACCTCTTCAACATATTGCATAAAAAAACCTTTTTCTCTCCTATGACTAGAACTTGTAATCAGGATGCAAGACTTTGGTAACTGGAAATGGTCCTGACCAACTAGCCAGTAACTTGTTTGAATCCGTAGGGAGGAGAACAAGAACTCGTCGTCAACCTGGAAACGACGTTCTCTAGCCTTACGATCAAAATACTTTTTTTCCCCATAGCAAAGGAATCGACAGTATGATCCATAGCCAACTTGCATGAGCCAGCAATGACATTCTTTAGCTCGAACAAGTAGGAATTGAGGGGTTTTGCTTCAGCATCATGGTTATCAGACTGGGTCTAAGATTCCTGCAATAGAGCGATAGGGCCACGAACTTGTCGACCAAACAACTGAAATGGGGAAAAACCTGTACTTTCCGTAAAACAACTGTCTGCATGCAAAAAGCAGTGGAGGTAGATTTCGATGCCATGCCTTAGGGTACGAACGCACAGTTTTCTTCAGCATCGATTTCAGAGTGCCATGAAACGCTCAACATGACCATTTGCCTGAGGATGGTATGGCGATGTGCGAATGCCCTATGGTACACACAACACATGGAACTGCTTCATGAGGTCAGAATTAAACTGGATGCCTTGATCCGAAAGAATCTCTTTTGCGATTCCTAAACGAGAAAAGATACCCAATAGTGCCTCTGCTACACTGACAGAAGAGAAGCCTTCAAGGGAACAGCCTCAGGGTAACGGGTGGCTATATCAATCATGGTAAGAATATACCTATGACCTTGTTCCGAAGGAGGAGACAGTGGACCCACAAGGTCAACAGCCACATGGTCACATGGAGTAACCAATGAATGGAACAGTAGAAAAGGGTACTGGACAAACTTTCCCCTTAGGTACTGTCTTCTGACAAACGTCATATGAAGCGACATACTTGGCCACATCTACAGTAACACCAGGCCAAAAGAACTTGTTGAGGATTCTTGCAAGTGTTCGACGAGAACCACATAACCTGACAGGATAAGATCATGTGCTGCAGATAGCACTGTAGGTCGGAGGTCAGAGGAGCAACAACCTGATCAAAAGGAATATCATTTTTCTGTAAATAACTGTACAGAACACCGTCTGACAAATAGTAATAGAAGGTAGCTGTACCTGATCTGACACAGATGTTTCTTCTCTACCACATGTTTAGCTCTAGCCCTGGCAACGGCAGCTAAAGAGAAGGGTTCATCACTCACATCACTGGAAGCACTGTCTTCACAGATGCAAGGAACATTACCTATGATGAATCTGCGACAGGACTGTCTAGGACACAGCAGGTTAGATCACCCTCAAGTAGGGACAACTGACAGGAACTGTAGCTAGTGGGAATCCATCCACACGTCCTCCGAAAGAAACACAGCTCACGTAGCACCTAGCATCTGGCTATCGGAAACTAGTCTCTTGCGAGCACCACAGATGGTAGCACAAGTATCACGCAATACCGAACTTAGAGTGCCATTGACAGAACAGATTCTAAGTTCAACTTCCCTGTGAATTCACCTGCAGCTAAACAAGCGAATGGGGAGCGAATAATCGAACAAGCAGCAGTAGAATGTTTGTCAGCTGACATGTCGACAACAGTTGAACTGTCAGTCACAAAGGGGCACTTATCCACGTGAGAGAATGTAAATATGTTGGTTCAAGACCACCCATCTTATTTTGCACGAAAACCCCCTTTTTCACATACTAATCACGTCCATCACATGTCAGTTTTGGCCAAATTTAACACCTGTTTTCTAAACAAAATTAACACACAAAAACCTCAAAAATTGACGTAATCGTTAATTTAAAACGGGGTTTCTGTGCTAGAATAATATGGGTGATCGTGAACGAACATATTTACATTCTCTCCAGAGACATAAAATGAACTAAACAGCTATATAGCTTGATGGTCCTGATGCCAGACTGTCCCAATCAATATTGGCCTTTGAGACCGCCAACAAGCTTGTGTGCAGCCGAGCGTGCAGGCCGCTAGTGCATCTTTAATCATCGGGCAACGAGCTCAGATGTCACGTGTGCGCGTTCAACCAATCGACAGGAGGTTTGACGTCATTTCTGGCTGGGACTGACGAGACCCTGACCGGTGTCGATCTCTTCCGACCCAGACATCAAGAAGTGAGGACATGTTTTTAGCTGCTGTTGCTAAAAACCAGTCCAGTCAAAAGAAGGTCTAATTTTTTAGAAACGGAGCAAAGAAAACGTAAAATGACAGTAAGTGAACTGGACGCTTTTTACAAAATTTTTTGTCGAGAAACTTGATAATGAGCCGATTGACGAAGGTTCTTTTATTAAGTTTAAAAAACATGGCTGAAATTACGCCTGTTTTACTGAAGGCTGGTTCTGAGATCAAAGCCGAAAATCGTAAAACTCTTCAACAATCTTTGCTTTTAGGCCATTGGCTTGAAAGAACAAAACTCTTTTCAAAAAGTCTAATCCAAAAGTGTCCTGGGATAATTATTTGAAAAACGAAATTCTGATGGAACCCAAGCTGTGGAGAAAACTGATAAAATTTATCATTTTGTTTTTTTACTATCCAAAATTCCACAAGCTTGGAATTTCTATCCACAGCTTGTATGAGAAAAGAAGGCTCATTTTAAAATATATGCAAAGCGACGTTGCCTTTCGTGAGTTTTGGCAAAGCGATTAAAGGCTAGCCGATGTGGCCAGACACACAGAGACTGAGAGACAGCGTCGGTTATTGATCCAGCAGCCCTATGTAGCGGCGACAGGTCGCGTGACGCCAGCAGCCGCAGACTTCAGCTTAAAGCTAAAAATATGCCAGAACTGGTCACTTTCCCACTAACGGGCAAGTGACCCAGAAAGGCCCTCAACAGGCCAAAAATAATACTAAGGGAGGTAACTCCTGCACACCCCCCACCACCACCCCCACCCCACACATGCACGTCCCACCCCCCACCACCACCCCCACCCCACACATGCACGTCCCACCCCCACCCCCACCCCACACATCCACGTTCCACGCCCCGCCCCACGCACGCACCCCACGCATGCAAACCCCCTGCCCACGCACTCACACACATATAACTTTTTCAGATTTTTGCACAAAAACAAGAGAAACTGAT
Source organism: Conus ventricosus (assembly GCA_018398815.1). Lineage (NCBI taxonomy): Eukaryota > Metazoa > Mollusca > Gastropoda > Neogastropoda > Conidae > Conus > Conus ventricosus. Next base: position 18,841 of record JAFLJL010000175.1, on the reverse strand, counting down.
TAATTAATTTTTTTAATTTATGATTTTAATTTGGTTTAAAAAATGAAGGCCGAATTAGGTACAGAGCTTATTAATATACTTTACGAGTTGGATTGGGAGAGAGAAGCCGATAAAGATCAGTTAAAGAACAGGTTTGAAGAATTAATTACTGATCTTTTTAATCGTATAGACATTCAAGAAGATGTATTGGAAGCTATCAGTAAAATACCAGATACTTGGGCCCAACCAGTTTTTAAAGTTGTTTGCCATTTTAGTTGATAATATGGCTCCTGAAGATGTTAATTTGGCTGTTTCTACTACCCCTGAAGGAGTAGCTATTCGCTTTAATGAAGATCAGGTTTTACGATTAGAAAAGACTATGAATAAGAGCTGAATTTACAATTAATTTTTTATTTATTTTAGATTTTAAAATGGCCGCCGAACTCAGTGAATCTGATTAAAAAACTGTAATGTCCTATTTGACGAAACAATGAAATTATTAAACATGTTTTTAGTGAATTTGGGTTTGAGAATGATATAGACAATATAATAAAAGATCAGAGTAAACTATTTAACGAAGCAATCAAAGTGATAAACATTGACTGTAGTGATTCAGAAAAAGCTAAAATATTGGCGGGTGTTATTGTAAGGTTAACGTGTCTTGAAGTGTTTGCGGCACTTGGGTGAAGAATAAAAAGCCCGATTTACTTACTTTTATATACATTTATTTTTTTAATCTACGTAAATATTGTGGCTTTAAAAATGACGACCACAAGTAAATTCGAGGACGGAAAACTATATACGATGGAAGAAATATTTGATAGTGACAAACAATTAAGCAATACGTTTAGTGAAGTAGGCATGGGCATTATTAACTCTACAAACGTTCATGAAAGCGTAGCACATGCTATCTCTAAAATCCCAGAGTCTCTTCAACGCGAACCACCAGTAAAAGTGCTGTTGGCCGTTCTGATTGATTATATAACGCCTGACGATACTAACATGCCAGTCTGGGTTTCAACAAGGCAGAAAGAAGTAATCAGGTATCACGACTTTAACTCTAAGGGGGCTGATTATATGCTTACACAGTTTAACCATGCAAGTGAGGGGCAAATTTTAAGGGGTTTCTGGGTGGTCTAAAGGAACCTCCTTGAAATAAATTGGACAAAAAAATTTCTATCCTTTTTGGCAATTCTTCCCTTCCTCTTCCAAAAAGAGTTATTTTTAAAACGGGCGTTTTTAAACATACATAATTCTGCAACAAATGTTTTCATGGGTGGTTTTGGGCGCATTAACCCATTTAAAAAAATCTGCGAACAAGTTTCAATTTGAACAATATAAGAAAGAGCAAATTTAAAAAAAAAACAAAACCCTTTTCCAGTAAGTATAGAAGCTTCCAATTTGAAGGCAAAAAAACCAATTATGTTAAACGATACACGGGTCGAAAAGCTGATATATGCCTCAAAGGGGTTTTCCCCCAACGCTCCCCCTTTTGGAAATCACTTGAAAAACAGCGATTTGATACTTTTGCGATTACAAAGGCCATTTGTATTAAATCAAAAAATAAGCGTTTTGGGTTTTACTAAAAGCATCAGCTAAAAAAGAGTTTTTTTAAGGTTTTTTTGCGCAGAATCTCCACTATAGAGCGGCTGCCGCCTAGAACTCTTTGTAAAAGTATTGTAGACGGGAAACCAAACTCCTTACACCTAAACCAGGGTCTAAAGTTATTTTTAAGAATATACAAAAATGCAAATGACCCCGTGGGGGTTTATCGATTTTAAAATTCGCTCTTACCGCAGTACTAGGCCCACAACAGAAAAAACAGAAAACAACCTTATTAACCCCATCAATCGTTCTTATGCGTTTATTGCTGTTAGGTCAACGGTCAACACACGACCCCGAGTTTTTCAGGGGCCCCAATGCCCCAGCAGATTTTTAGAGCGAAAAAACAACTTCGAAATCAGTTACCCAAACCAACAAAATCTTTCAGACATTGTTATGATCCTAAAGACCAAGAACGCTAATTCTTTACACACGTGGAAGCAATAAAAAATTTATAGGCAACGCAGTAAGGGAACCCACGATACATTACGGGGAAATTTTCAGAGGGGCGGCAACAAAAATTTGTAATCTTCGTTAAGGTTGTCCTAAGACTGAAACTCCCTATTTTTTCATAACCTCGAGGCACGATTCTATTTTTTTAGCAAGTAGTAATTTCTGAGTAAAGAGGGTTACCGCTTGCCAGTCTTCAAAAAAGTCATGACTTTTCTCTTGACTCTTTACCCTTTTTATGACTTGCCCAACCCCCTGATGGCTGTTTGTAAGTTAGCGGGATCTTCAAGTTTTTCCCAATCACTAAAAAAATACTTTGATCTCTTTAGGCTAAAGGGTTTCCCCCCTATGAATACATGAATCGTGGGACAGGTTTGATGAAGACCCCTTTCCCCCTAAAGGCGCTTTCTTTCTAGTCTTAGAGGAAAAGACTAATGATGTGAAAAAGAATACGTCAGAAGCTTGGAAAATTTACCTGTGAAACGATGGGGACCTAACGATAAATATTTTTTGGCTGAGTGTTTTTATTGGCAACGTTTTCAGAATTACAGTCTACATGCATGAAACTTTACAACTTGTCTCACATTACATCTCTCCCCCGGGGGCCTTTTTTGGGATGCTTTCTTAAGTTCAAACATCCGATTGATTTAATATCGATCTACCCACACTCCAGAGTTTGAAGAGGGGCTGGGGGGGTTTAGCATGGCGTCCATCCTTCTGAAAAAGCCAAAAACAAATTTTTAGAGACAGACCCTACAAAACCCTCAAAACTAGCTAATGCTTAGACGCCAAAAATCTGTATGGGGGGCTATGACCCAGCCACTTCCATTACGCAATTTAGGTGTCACTGGACATGGTAAAAAAATTTTTCATGGGCATTAAATGGTTGGACATTTTAATGTCGACAACATATGGTTTTATTCTAGAAGTAGATTTTAAATATCCCGGGACCTGCATGCCTCCACAACGTTTACCTCGGGCCCACAAAAGATTAAAAATAGCCCCAAAGCCTCCTAAACTTTTTCCCCAATCTTGCCACAAAAAAATGTATTTTTTCTTCAGACTGTTCAGTTTACCTAAGACACGGACTAAAATGATGCTTTCATAGAATCATTGCTTTTGATCAAAGGGCCTTTATGAGGCCATACTCAAAAAGAAACTGATCTTAGAACCCAAACCCCTGTGCTTCAGAAAAGACTTCTTTTAAAATGATGAACAACAGTTTGGGGAAAACCAGGAAAGTACACAATCGCAAAAATGTGAAATTAGTTAAAAAGAAACCAAGCAAATTAAGTTGGCCTCTAAAACCTAACTTCAAGATTTAGAAGATTTAACGACGCCTGGGGGGATTTGATGAAAAAAAAGGGTTAAGTTGGACAAGCAGGTGTTTATTGGCTTTACTGTTTAGAGTTGCAAAAATTATTGATGTTAGAAATTTGTACGACTACTTTAAACCGCGGTATCCAGAAAACAAGAGTCCTTTCACGACATGATCTTTTTTCTAGACGTCCCCCCAGAAGACTTCTATAAAGGATTTAGAAACAGAGTACTAAAGGAACTGGGGGGGGGGGGGGGGGGGGGGGGGGGGGTACGACACCCGCGACTTCCAAAAAACAGTCCTTTCTTCAACTGCAAAAAAGAAAGTGATTGGAAAGATGAAGGATGAAATTAATGGGACATTTTTCAAAGAAAATTGTTTGGTTTTTCGGTCAAAGATGTACAGCGTTGCCAGCCGTTTTTTGTAATGAAAAAATAAGGGGTTTAAATAAAGAAGTGCCAAAAAAAATTATCTCACGATAACTACAAGCAAGCTCCTTTTAAAAAAAAAGTTTTATCACACAAATGTTAATCTACGCTCTATTCTTTATCAAGTAAAAAACAACTGCTGTTAACAGAAATCATAGTCCTAAAAATAACAAGAGAATTACGTCAATCCCGGTTTTATTGCTGTAGGGGATTGGAGAACTTTAAAAGATTAATTTGACTGATTAACTTTAAAAACCCAACAAGTATTATTTAAGAACTAACAAAAACTTAAGAACCCAAAAGTACTTAACTTAAAACCTAACTAGTACTTAACAAAAACTTAAAAATTTTTTTACATTTTCTTGTAAATTTTTTGCACTTTAAATTAAAAAGACTTTCCCATAACTTACTTTAAATTGTACTATTTTAGTTTTAAAAACTATTCCATAGAAAATGGGTTCACAGGGGGTTCACTTTTTTTGCAGAAGTTGGTTCTTCGTTTACTGTGGGCTCTTGTGACTTTTTTGTTTTAGGGGCGTTAAGTATTTTTATGCAAAAACCCACCAACAAACAGCAGCGCCCAAACATAATGAACACTTTTGTTTGATTGTAATTGTGATTTTTTTGTTGTTGTTAATTGTGTTGTTGTTGGTGGCGTGTTGTATTATCTAATAAATTTTTTTTTTGTGTTGGGTTTATTTTCTCGTCTGTTCCATTAACCGTCCAGGATTTTTTGGTTTAGTAACTTGCTCACTTTTGGTACATTCACTTTCGGGCATTCACTGGGTACATTTGTCCTGCAGACTGTTGAGGAGGGTCCTGTGGGGTCTTCTTCTCCCATCGCTATTTTTTTTTATTGCGATTAAAATTTTAAAATGATCCAAATTAATATGAAAATTAAAAATAATTAATCCCCTGTGAAGGGATAACATCGTCCCAAATCTGTAATACATGTCACATCAAGAGTTTTGGTGATTGTTTAAAAACCCGGGTCTTGGATAAGCGTTTTTAAAAACTTCTTCGAATCAACTGGCGCCATCTTACTTACTAACTTAGCATATAAACTAATCATTGTCTGACCCACTGATCTAACCATTTTTGATCCTAACTGTGCTTCGTACCTAGCGTAGTACTCTCAACATCTGATGTAGACAATTGCTGAATCTGTTGAATACTTAGTTCAACACCTAAATACTGTCTAGTTTTCCCCACACGCAGCTAGAGAATATAATCTTTCTTTATGGCAGTTGTCTACGGGGTAGTCTGCCTGCTCCTCACACTTTAATAGTTCGTCACAATTAATTTTTAAAAGCAATAAAAATAATATAATACTTTTAAAACCATGAGTTTAACGCTGGTTAATTATGCAGTGCCTATCGTTGGTGTTATAGTTTATTCAACCCTTGCAAAATGTTTGTTAGGGATAAAACCGCCCAACATGGGAAAGATAGATTATTCGCCAAAACTAGTTGCAACTTTATTTTTAGCTTAACAACAAAAGATTATATGATTAAAAAGCACATAGACAGCCTTTCGTATTATGATTATTTTAATTATTTTTTCAGTTAATAAAAAGATGAGTGAAAAAAAGATTATCAATACGATTTACCACTCTGCTGTAATTAGTGGTCTTAGTATAGGCTATAGCGTGTTAGCAAAAAACATGTTTAGAATGAAGCCGGCTGACCTAGGAAGGTTAGACATTGAGGACGTTCTTAAGGTTATAGTTGTAATTACTGCAGGGATTGCGTCAAAAGACTTTCTTGTTAAAACAGGGGATTATCCCAGAAAATATTAGTTCATAGAAAGATTAATTCATAAGAAAATAATTTATAAAAAGATGGCGGGAGTAGTTATGATGGTAGGAGGAGCTATTGTTAATGCCTTGGCCTTCTCTGGAAGCAATTATATGTTTAGTAAATTGAGGTCCGATGAAGAGAGAGAACGTCATAACAAAGCAATAGAAGATTTAGCTAAGGCAAGAGACGCTTATGAGAAAAGACGAATTGCTCACTTAGACTTTATTAATAAAAAGTTAAGGGAACGGGTCATGCAGAGCACACATTTACAGACGTTGATGAGGCAATGAATGAGTATTACTTAGTGACAGGAAAGAAGTTTCTTACATCACCGCCGCCAGAACTGTCTGACTTTTATGAACCATCAGAAGAACAGAAAATAGCAGAAATTGGTTTTATTGTGGGTGCTATGGGAGCAATCATTCTTCTTGCATATTCAATCTAAAAATTATAGTAAAATGCAATAAAAAACAGTCCTTCTTGTGTAAAAATAAAATGCTTTTTAAAATATGAACAAAATATATTATTCTCCTAAAGGTTATGGAAAGGAAAGACTGCTATTGAAAAACTGAGTAAAGCTGCTAGAGTGTCTGAATCAGATGCGAAAGACTGCTTTCAAAACAGGCAATTTGGCAAATATATCTGCCTGCCCCAAAAAGAATAATAAGGCCTAGATTTGTTCACTCAGTTCCAAATGACACCCACCAGATGGACTTGCTGTATCTTCCACATGATAAAGTTAGAAGAAAAAAGTTTAAGTATGCTCTGACAGTTGTTGACATGGCTTCAAGATACAAAGACGCTGAACCTTTAACAGATAAAAGCTCCAACTGCTGTGGCTGTAGCTTTACAACAAATATACATGCGAGGCCCATTAAAGTATCCAAGGATAATTCAAGTTGATGATGGAAAAGAGTTTAAAGGTTCTGTAAATCAGCTGTTTTTAAAACATCATGTTACAGTTAAGAGAGGATCCCAGGCAACCATCGATCACAGGCCCTAGTAGAAAACTTTAATAAGAATCTAGCTGAACGCCTGTTTACCTATCAATATCACAGAGAAATTATGGATAGAACGCCTAACACAGAATGGGTTAGGAGATTGCCAGCAGTCTTACGTGCCATGAACAATGAAGAATTTAAAGCAACAGGCCTGAAGCCGGTGAACGCGATTAAATTAAAAAAAATTAGCATTACTGAAGATGTGCAGAGGACTCAAAAACTCTTGCCGTTTGGACTAAAAGTAAGATACTTGTATGCTCCTGGAGAGGCAGAAGGTGATGTTAGAATTAGAGCCACAGATCCTATATGGAGCGTAGATGTATATGAAGTTGAGAGAATCATGAAAACAGACCCTCCCGTATATTATTTAAGAGAGACTCTCTCTTCTAAAAAGCCCGCCCCTAAAAGATCATTGTTCGCGAAGAGCTGCAAGTTGTTCCACCAAACACAGTGAGTTAACAAAAAAATAGTGTTTATTTTTGCTAAACTTATTTTTTTTAGCCTATTTTGGTTTAAACTGATCGTGTGTTTGTTTTTCAATGTTTCTGTTTAATTGCATCAGTGTCTACCTGTCGTGAAGTAAAAGTCTTTCTCCCACTCTTTTTGAAGTTCAATTTTTGTCGTCTGTAATCCTTACCATCAGCCATAAGCTTCTGAAATTCTTCGTCCGTAATGTTTTCATCCTGTAATGATTTGCTTATTCTTAATCTTAATGAACAAAGTTTTGCTGATGCTAGGGCTACAATGGAGTGTGCTTTTGTAATTTAGGAGTTAATTTTTTTAAAACAGCACTTACAACCATAGACACAGCGCCTAAACCTAACCCGAGACTCCCCAATGCTAAAGAGGCTGGCGCTCCAACCCCAGTAGCTAAAACAGCAACACTAGACCCAGCACTGACGCTAGCTACTGCCGATGAGCCAGTATTACATAAGAAAGAGTATTTAGAGCTTTAGCATATTTCTTTCTTGTAACTCTATCTTATCCAAGTCGCTTTCTATTTCCTTTTGAAGTTCAGTTACTTGCTTTAAAACCTAAACTGTTGAACCTCCATTTTTAAATAAGATTATTTTATTAATTAATCTTGTACATATCTTCTTATTAATCCTTCTGGCAGCACTTCATTAACAGAGTAAAACGCAATAAAATCAACATACTTAATGAGAATAAAGTCGAGTACTGTTAGTTTGTCTTTGTCAACCATAACAGTAACCTTGTCAGATGATACATGGTATTTATTTTGTCTCCGTTTTTAGTAATTGCAATACCAAGCTTAAGAGGAGCATCCAAGTTTTCAGCCTTTATTTGTATGCCTCTGATTAACGTATGTTCTGGCAAACTAGTATCGCCCTCCCTCGGAGTAATAAATAAGCGAAAAAGCATCGTCATTTGCTTAGGTAGCGCAGTAGCTTTGGGTTAAATTCTAAGCCGACGGTGTCATTCCCCACTTCAGCGGACTTCTTTCTCTGTAACATATATTCAGAACCCTGCCAAGTTATTTTAATCTGTTTTTTCTGTTATGTTCCTGGAACCAGGGTAACAAGATAGGGGCCTTCATTTAAAGCCTTTCTAAAATTGTTTTCCCTATCAAAGTATACATTGGGGCTTCGTAGTTCAAACTTTAAATTCCAAGAAATTTCAGGAAGCAACGCCCAAGCATTCTCTTTTTTATGAAGTTTGTATTCATGTTTGCCAAAATCGTTTGCCCTTAAATTTCTTATCTCTTCTAGGGTAGGATGCTGCTGTCGTTTTTTGTCTTCAATTTCTATTCGTTTGTAAACCCCATCATCTGTGAACTCAAATCCATAAACATTTCCTGGCACTCCTATTAGATCAAACTCGGTTGTGTCTGCTAGGTCTTTTAGCTCTACTGCAACGCATTTAGGAGCTAGCTCCGCTTTTGATTCTGGCCCCCGAGACATCCTTTTTATAATATAAAAATTATAATAAACAAATTGTTATAAGCAGTAAATAATAAACAAATTATAATAAACAAATGTATTGAACTGGGGGGTCAGTCCGTAAGCATAGCTTAGCGTGCTTAGATTTTTCTAACTGCTCTTTTATTTTTTTAACTCATCTTTGTCCCTTATTATATAATTTTCACTTAAGCATTCTTCAAAGCTATCTTTGTCCTTAGTGTAAAATAATACAACCGATTTTAACTGCGATCGAAAGTCTTTTAAGACCACATTATATTTTTGAGTTAAGAGCCACACAGAAACTAAGGCGTGGCGGCCGCTAAAGGCTAGCTTTGACAGGGCTTTTCTTTTTTTAACAATGTCTTGTTCAGCCGAACAGTCATCAATAATAAACAGTGTTTCATTTCCCTCAAATAGTCTATAGTAATGTTCTAAACAGTCGCTCAGTTTGTCACTAGGATCAACTAAAAATATATTATCGTCTGTCCAAATAAACTTCCTTTCTTTGTAAGACTTGTTGTGCTTAATGGTTGTGCAGAATATAACAATGTACTCGTAATGAAACCTGTATATTGTTTGTAACAAATCAAGTACGAAGACAGTTTTCCCACACCCAGTAATCCCGCAGATAAGAGAACAGTGCGGATCTTTTGGCAGAAACTTCAAGCTATCCATCTGTTTTTATTAGAATATTTCTTCTACATTTTAATAAGCCACGTCTTTTAGCCTGTTTTCTTCAATGTTTAACTGAGCATCACAAACCATAAAAATGTGCATTTTTATTGGGCCGTTTCCGTCTGCTTTCTTGTGAATATTTATTTATATACCATCTTGCCCTATACTTTCTCCACTTCCAAACAATCTGTTGTCAAATGTGGATCTAAAATCCAGCCACAGCCCATATTTGGTTATTAAGTAGTCTCGAGTCCTACATCATAAAGGCGACGTTTTTTACATACAAGATCAACTGTAGGATCTCTTTGCCTACCTCCAGCGAACAACTTTCTTATTTCATCAAGTGTTGGTGAGGTAAAAGTCCGCGCCCTGAATACAACTGATCAGACTTACCATTTATTGCACAGTCAACCTTCTCAATTTTTGGATTATAAAACGCTTCTGATTCTCTCTGAAAAGGAGTTGTTTCTTCAGTAAACAAGAACAAAATTCCTTTTAAAGACTTCATAGCCTGATTTAGATGTATGTTCCAGAGAGTGTCCCGCTTGTTTCTATTTTCTGTAATGGCGTGTATAACGTTTTCATAATAAATAACCGTTTTACTTTTATACTGGGTTAAGATTGTTCTGGCCAATCCAGGGTTAGTAACAACATCAAACTGAAGAGAAATGTCGCTAACTGTGTATTTAGCTAAAGGATTTTCAGATAGAATGACAGAACCGCTAGGATTAAATGTTAGATGATAAGTAAGTTTTTCTTTTAGTGCGCCTTGGTAATATGGCATATGCGTTTTTAACAACTCAAAATCTAGAGGGATGCAGAATCTGTTGCCAAATGCTTCTGCTACTGCATCATCTTTAACATCACCCATTGCATCCCCCGCTTTAAGCCTGTACTTGAGACCGTTTGGACTTTGTATTCCCTGATAAACTTTCTCTTTCCTTTCTTTTTTAGGTAGCCATAGATCAGAATAGAGGGCAAAAATGTCTGCCTCGCCTAGTACAAAGACTTCTCTGCCCTCTAGTTTGATTGCTATATGATTAACGATAGCCCTGCCTAAATTAGCAACAACAGTAGCATTAGGATCTGTCGATTTAATATCTATTTTAAATGATAGTTTAGCAGTGCCTGGCATTATAACATCGTCAGCGCCAAGATCAGGGAACTTAACTATTAATGTTTGTCCAGGCTCAACTGTTAATGGAGTATTTACATTAATTACAGTCTGCCTTATGCCTTTTACGCCGTGGGGTTCCTTCTCTTTTCTGTATGGATCGAGGTCACGACCGTATGAGTTCATTTTTTATAAAACAAAAAAGAATATAAATTAAAAATATGGATGAAGATTTTGACGCGATTGATCCTGTTGAAGAAGAAGATGAAACAGAACTAGGCCCTTCATTGCAAGAAGAGCTTGAAGGAGCAGGTTCTTTACTCCCTAGACACCGCCAATAACTATTGCGAGAAAGAATTCAATCATTCTATAGAAGCATAGGGCGAGAGCTGCCAGAAGTGATTGATCCTAACGATTTTGAGGAAGATGGCGGGCATTTGTATATAAAAACTGGTGCAGGAGGTCGTGTAAATGCTACTTCAATGCAAAAACCCAAACAGGTTTTTAAAACTAAGCACAATAAGGCGAAAACTCCCTATTGCTAAGGCAGAACAATTAAACCTTTTAGAGCTTAGAGCCGAAGCTGTTAGTCGTTTACAGAACTTGGGGCAAGAGTTGCCAACACAAATACAAAAACAAAACAAAAAAAAAATACAAAACATACCTCTTCAAGATTTAACTCAAGAAGCAGATGATCTAATAGCAGAAATTAAAACGAGTTTAAATGAGGAGACAGGTGTAAAAGAACTGGTTAATTCTCAATATTCTGATCGAGAGCGCGAGGGCCTTGATAAGGCTCTACAAACAATAAGGGGTGAACTAATGCACAACACAGCAAAACTTGGCGAGCTAGAAAGAGATATAGAAGAAGAAAAAATAAACTGGCTGATGCAGACGATAACAATCTAGGACTAGAAGAAAAGGGTAGAATACAGCAAAAATTACAGGAGTTAATGAACCAAAAGACAGAACTGTTAGGCGCGATTTCTATTAACAGAGGGCATCTAGAATCACAAATAACCAGAATCAGAGAAGTTATAAACAAAATACTTCATGAAAACACTACGTTAGCAGAAAGAATAAGGATTCTGTTTAGAGAAGAGGGGATTACAATAGTTAGCATATTAACAGCTGTTGGGTTTGCTATCTCTACACTTGTTTATGCTTTAACCGGCAGTGCGCCAACAGGGCAGTAGCGCCCCAACGCCTCAGCCTGGTAAAGTTGGATTAGAAAACAATTACATCATCTAGCAAACCTATTAAAGAAGTTAGCAGCCAAAGCGCTTGATGCTCTGCCTGGCATAATAGGCAGTGTTGTTAGTTGGGTCTTGTCTACTATAGGCAAAGTTGCTGGTTATATGGCTGACCATCTGTGGGCATTAGGGGTGCTAGCTGCTGGATTAATTTTTAGTGAAATAAAGTATAGCTAATCCAGTAAAAGTTAAAATACAACAAGGGCTGTCTTTTCGCTAGTGTGACTGTCAGTGTGAGGTAGATTAACAGGTGGCGTGCTTTCTGGACTGCTTTCTGGCTGTGGGGCGCTTATAACCGGATCGCTTTCTTCAGGGCTAGGCACTTTCTTTAAATGGATGGAGCGGGCCTTGTGTTTAAACCTTGATTGTGTCCTAAGTTTTGGTCGTCTCCAGCTATGAGGATTTCATTGTTATAATTCTGTATCATGCCAATCTGTAGTCTAAGGTCAGAGGGTAGCATGTATAATCCATGGCCTACAACAAAGTCAACCTTTGACCCAGCATGTGCAAGAACGTCTTGATACTTTGTATGCAGGCAGGCAAATCAATAGCAGAGTTAATAGCATCTTCTAAATTGGCTAGAAATTGTTTTCTGGCATCAAACCCTGTAGATTGATCCACGATGCTAGACTTGGTCTGTGCTTGTGCTCCTAATAGACACCAAAATATGTCCGTATGGAGTCATTAAGTCTTTGCACTCCTGGCATTGTTAGGCCTTTACTTTCATCTAAGATAAATGTTGCCCAAGCATTAGGTTGTTTTTGTTCTATGGATCCCAATCGAACTTGTTTGTTTGGTTGAAAAGAGGTGTGGCCGGGCCAGTAGTCATAATTATATTCTCTTTTTGCGCCCCACAAATATAATGTGCCTAACCCATGATTGCGGTCTAACTTTTGTCTAAAGTCAGTTGAAGGATCAATGTTAAATTCGTTGCAGATTCTTTCATATGCATTATTGTCCATTGGGCTGTTGAATGGATTAAACGCGCTGTCGCTTGGGAGGGCCACTTGTAGTTCAGTTAGTATTCGTCTGTACTGGTAATAAACATGAAAGTTATATACTGACCTTACTAAAAGATTGGGGTGGTTTAATTGTTTGCATATGAAACACCACAGCCAGTAGTTGCGCAGTAAATTGCAAAATTTAACTGATTCTGGAAAAAAGCCATAGGGTGAGATGACCATGCTGATGGCACTCTATCATTCTTTATTGGCGGATTTAAATATCTAGTTAGTGGATTTACAAGCCTAACTTGGAAGCCGTGTGATTCATCTACTGCATGGTTAGTAAACTGAAGTCCAAAGATTTGGGGTTATAAAATGCTCCTACATCGTAAGCGGCACTTTCGTTATATTTAAAAGGTTCCATTTTTAAATTAGTTTTTTTTTAAATAGTTATAAAAAGGATGTACATCTATATAACCCAAAAAAACAAGCGCGTGTTTTTAACGTACCCAATTGACAATAGGCGCGGGAGTTGTAGGGTTGCCCTTAGAGAAATTGGGTTTAAAGTAAAATGGATTAAGATATCTGAAAAGGCTAAGAATAACTGGGTATATGTTAAGGACGAACAAGGCAAGCTATTAAAACATTTAAAAATACCCGATGGCTACTACAACTTTTGTTCTTTAAGAGAAGTATTTAGCAATTTTGGCATTAAGTTAAAAATTAATGAGGCAAATCTTATAATTACTATAAATTTTCCAGAAGTTAAAGAAAAAAAGAAGTATGTTTTTCCTAGAAGCCTTGCTCGAATTTTGGGCTTTTATAGTAGTGGTGAGACATTATAGCTTCAGCACACATGGCCTTGTAGACTGGGGCATTTATGAGTATTTAGGTAATAGAGCATCCGATTTTCTCGTAAACCCAATGTTGTATGTTCATTTACAACAGTTAAAAACAGATACTAATTTGTTTAATGGCTATCCATCTACAGTTCTACGAGCACTGCCACCAACTAAGGCAGGGTTTTGTGATTATCAGTTATACAGGTTTGGTGGAGACAGTGAATTTAAAGAATTAATTGAGGGGTCTTTAAATTCACTGGATGTAAAAATAACTAATCAAGATGGAAAGCCAGTTGATTGTTCTAATTTATTAATAGTTCTTGAGGTAGAAGAGCATATTAGAAAAGTAGTAAGGGCTCAGTCCTGCGGGCGTTAATAGCGTTGGAAGTATAATTCTCTTGTTTTTGTGCAAAAATCAGAAAAAGTTATGTGTGTGCGTGAGTGTGCGTGGGGGTGGGGGCGGGTTGTGCGTGCATGGGGGTGGGGCGTGTGTGGGTTGGGGGTGGGGGTGGGCATGTGCGCAGGGCTGGGGTGGGGTAGGGTGGGGGTTTGTGCGTGCGTGGGGTGGGGGGGTGGGACGTGCATGTGTGGGGTGGGGGTGGTGGTGGGGGGTGGGACGTGCATGTCTGGGGTGGGGGTGGTGGTGGGGGTGTGCAGGAGTTACCTCCCTTAGTATTATTTTTGGCCCTGTTGAGGGCCTTTCTGGGTCACTTGCCCGTTAGTGGGAAAGTGACCCAGTTCTGGCATATTTTTAGCCTTTAAGCTGAAGTCTGCGGCTGCTGGCGTCACGCGACCTGTCGCCGCTACATAGGGCTGCTGGATCAATAACCGACGCTGTCTCTCAGTCTCCGTGTGTCTGGCCTCATCGGCTAGCCTTTAATCGCTTTGCCAAAACTCACGAAAGGCAACGTCGCTTTGCATATATTTTAAAATGAGCCTTCTTTTCTCATACAAGCTGTGGATAGAAATTCAAAGCTTGTGGAATTTTGGATAGTAAAAAAACAAAATGATAATTCTATCAGTTTTCTACACAGCTTGGGTTCCATCAGAATTTCGTTTTTCAAATAATTATCCCAGGACACTTTTGGATTAGACTTTTTGAAAAGAGTTTTTGTTCTTTCAAGCCAATGGCCTAAAAGCAAAGATTGCTGAAGAGTTTTACGATTTTCGGCTTTGATCTCAGAACCAGCCTTCAGTAAAACAGGCGTAATTTCAGCCATGTTTTTAAGCTTAATAAAAGAACCTTCGTCAATTGGCTCATTATCAAGTTTCTCGACAAAACAATTTTGTAAAAAGCGTCCAGTTCACTTACTGTCATTTTACGTTTTCTTTGCTCCGTTTCTAAAAGATTAGACCTTCTTTTGACCGGGCTGGTTTCGAGCAACAGCAGCTAAAAACATGTCCTCACTCCTTGACGTCCCGGTCGGAAGAGATCGACACCGGTCAGGGTCTCGTCAGTCCCAGCCAGAAATGACGTCATACCTCCTGTTGATTGGTTGAACGCGCACACGTGACATCTGAGCTCGTTGCCCGATGATTAAAGATGCACTAGCGGCCTGCACGCTCGGCTGCACACAAGCTTGTTGGCGGTCTCAAAGGCCAATACTGATTGGGACAGTCTGGCATCAGGACCGTCAAGCTATATAGCTGTTTAGTTCATTTTATGTGTCTGGAGAGAATGTAAATATGTTCGTTCACGATCACCCATATTATTCTAGCACGGAAACCCCCGTTTTAAATTAACGATTACGTCAATTTTTGAGGTTTTTGTGTGTTAATTTTGTTTAGAAAACAGGTGTTAAATTTGGCCAAAACTGACATGTGATGGACGTGATTAGTATGTGAAAAAGGGGGTTTTCGTGCAAAATAAGATGGGTGGTCTTGAACCAACATATTTACATTCTCTGCGTGACTAAGAGTACAAATCTTGCATGGGTTTTTACCTGACTTCCAAGAACATTTGGAAGCCACATGCCCTGTCTTTTTACAAAGAAAACAGGCAACACTCGGAGACTGGGAAAAGGTGAACAGGAAGATGAACCTCTATTGACTGAATAGGGGCGAGTGCCACGACAATGGTAACGGTTACTACCGCCTCGATTAGCTGGGGTGCTGGGATTCTGAACAGGATGAGGGGCAAAATACCTGCGACCTCTGTCTGACTGACCACGGAATGGGGGTCTATCTGACTGTCCAGAAGTATGAGAAACAGAGGCAAACATATTTACATCAGCCTTTCTGGAAAGGAGCTTAGTGGGATGGGCACGTCTGTATGATTCAGCAGACTTGATCATAGCATCAAATGTTTTTTCATCTTTTTTTCACACAGAAAAGTAGCCAAATCCTTAGAAACACATTCTAAAAACTGCTCTCTCAGAATAAGATAAACAAGACCCTGAAAAGATTTCTCAGTCTTGGACAACGAAATCCAACGATCAAGAAGGCGCCTAAGTTCCACTGAAAAAGTTTCAAAGGGTTCATCTGCACTAGGTTTTGACTCGCGAAAACGTTTATGAAAACCATCTGGAGTACACTGAAATTTCTTCAACAAACTTTCTTTCAACAGCTCATAAGAAACCACATTATTTTCTGCCAAACTGTGATAAAGCGTGAGAGCTGAACCTTCAAGTAACGCAGAGAGATAAGTTACCCATAGACTTTCTGACCAGCCTAGAGAGCGAGCATAGGTTTCGAACCTGAAGAGATAACTGTCACTGTCATCGGTTCTTTCTTTAAAGGGAGGTAATTTGGGAAAGGTAGGACGAGGGGCGTTAGACCTGGGTACGCTAGCACTTTGACTATGACTGTCTTCACCTGAAACTACTCCTTGACGAGAAATTTCTAACTGAATTCTTTTAG
Source organism: Conus ventricosus (assembly GCA_018398815.1). Lineage (NCBI taxonomy): Eukaryota > Metazoa > Mollusca > Gastropoda > Neogastropoda > Conidae > Conus > Conus ventricosus. Next base: position 2,655 of record JAFLJL010000175.1, on the reverse strand, counting down.
TTTCTTCTGTCTCGTGTGTTCTTTTGGTTTCCTCTATCTCTTGTGCTCTTTTAGTTTCTTCTATCTCTTGTGCTCTTTTAGTTTCCTCTATCTCTTTAACTTTTAACTCCTCTCTTCTAGTTGCCTCCTGCGTTTGTCTCACTTTCACTCTTTCTTCTCTTTCCAAATCTTGCATAACACATTTATCAACATAGTCTAATAAAACCTGTCCTCCAAGACCAAATGCCTTACCACGTTGTAAGTATTTAGTGAAAATCTTATCTTCGTCCACAGAGGCCATATCTAAACACGAAATCAGTGGACCAAATACAATCAAAAGAAATATATAGTTCAAAGAGGGTTATTATTATTATTATTCTTTTTACACAAACATTTATATCTGTCACACTTTAAAAAAAAAAGCTACGACTAATTTTGAAAGGGAACGAAACGACAGCAATAACTAATAAACAGAATCGGAAATGATATGAGGTAGGGAACAGTAAACGATAAACAGTAAACAAGTGGGGTATGTTTTGCCCCCATAAGGAAACCTAACACAGAGTAACTTTTATTCAAGACTGGCACAGCCTTTTAAACTTGAATAAAGTCAGACAAATACATAGACGAACAATCTAATAGGGGGGGGGGGGGGGGGGGGGGGGGGGGGGGAAACAAGCGCAGGCCAACAACTGAACTGTCTGGCAAAGATTTGGACTTGAGGGGAAGTTTGAAGATGGAGAAACTGGGAAAATGAAATTAAAAAAAAAAAAATACAGATATGAAAACTCTTCACTAGCTGCATAAGGGAACCATCGCAATCCCTTTTGTAGGCAGATATATTTGTATTGCCTGCTCCGAGGCCTTTCGCCCGCTGGATCGGGACTCATCAGGGAGACACGGCTGGTTGTGTCTGCGCTCCGGCGTCAAATAGAGACACACCACAGTCCATAATACTGTGGTGTTCTCACCACCATGGGTGCAAAAAAAAAAAAATCCAATAGCACCCCCAGAGCAGCCAGCGAAGAGTAGTAAATGCAACCAAACGAAAGTGTGGGGAGGAAAAAAAAGTTGCTGTAAAACTAAAGACATTATGCAAATAATATAAAATATAGGGGACAGTCTTTGAGCCTACGCCTGAGGATCCTCCAAAGATGCAAGGGAGATCAAAAGACAAACACACAGACAGACAGAAACAAAGACAAATAACCTCAATTTAATCAAAGCAAAATCGGAAATGATATGAGGTAGGGAACAGTAAACGATAAACAGTAAACAAGTGGGGTATGTTTTGCTCCCATAAGGAAACCTAACACAGAGTAACTTTTATTCAAGACTGGCACAGCCTTTTAAACTTGAATAAAGTCAGACAAATACATAGACAAACAATCTAATAGTGGGGGAGAAACAAGCGCAGGCCAACAACTGAACTGTCTGGCAAAGATTTGGACTTGAGGGGAAGTTTGAAGATGGAGAAGAAACTGGGAAAATGAATTAAAAAAAAAAAAAAAAATTACAGATATGAAAACTCTTCACTAGCTGCATAAGGGACCATCGCAATCCCTTTTGTAGGCAGATATATTGTATTGCCTGCTCGAGGCCTTTCGCCCGCTGGATCAGGACTCATCAGGGAGACACGGCTGGTTGTGTCTGCGCTCCCGGTGTCTCTATTTGACGCCGGGAGCGCAGACAGCAACCAGCCGTGTCTCCCTGATGAGTCCCGATCCAGCGGGCGAAAGGCCTCGGAGCAGGCAATACAAATATATGGTGCTACTGGTTCCAACGTCAATGAAGACGACGACGAAAGCGACGAGACGACGAGGAGGACGAAGACGACGAAGATGATGCAGATGACGAAGACGACTACAGCGTCAAGTGAAGTCCATCACAGGACTAAAGTCACTTCAGAGCTGTGGCTCAAAAATCTCTAACACACTCACGGATCTCTGCCGGCGACGAGGTGACAGTCTCACACAGGACGACCTGGCCAACAGGTCACTGGTTCAACTCGGGAGCGGCGCTCTGGCTTGGCAGCCGCGGCGTCTCCAGCCCAACCGGCTCAGCTGGTAGTCGGTCCAGGCACAGTGGCAGGTAGGGTGATTATCGACCTCAGGCCGACCTCTCCATGCCGACACAGGGTGGAGAACAGGGGCGTAGACTCAGCTACGGCCCTGACCCTCATAAAATGGGAGCCAGTACCCCTCAGTCCAGGGAGCACTTCTACCTGGGGGAAACTGACTGCCACAAAAACAGCTGAGTCCCTCTTTGGCCTTCTGGGTTGTTGCGTTGCCAGAATCACTGCAGAGACTGCCTAACCGGTTCAACTCACCCCGTTTTAATGGTGCGCAGGTGAGCAGTAGTCAGCTAAACTTTCTAACCGCCTACCGGACGACTACCTTCCAGTAAGCACGGTTGCATGAAAATTTGTGATCGGACGGGAAACGGTCCATCACAGTATCAAACTCATGTACCAGTTAACAAAGGAAAATTAAATACCCCGAAAGAGATTACGTTAATTTTGCACAATTTCGTGTGTGTTTTCATTGTTCTAATATTGCCTGACCACCTGCATACAAGCTTTCATGCAGTATCTATTTTATGTACAGGAAAATAAACCTAATCAAAATTGGTATTAAAGAATTGTCAGGAATTCGCCAATTCAGTCATCTCAAGAGA
>JAFLJL010000174.1:0-16672 GCA_018398815.1 Conus ventricosus | reverse complement strand
TTCATAAAGGTCGGCCAAGTACTTTCTGAGATATTCCATAAAGAAGAAAAACCGTTACAGGACGTTACAGCCGTTAGTAACGGTTATAACGGTAAACTAAAACATCGGCATTATTCGTGACCCATAATGAACATACCTACAAATTTTCAGAAAGATCGGCCAAGTACTTTCTGAGATATTCCATAAAGAAAAAAACCGTTACAGGCCGTTACAGCCGTTAGTAACGGCTAAAACGAGGTGAACTAAAACATCGGGCATCATCCGTGACCCATAATGAACGTAACTGCTCATTTTTACAAAGATCGGCCAAGTACTTTCTGAAATATTCCGTAAAGAAGAAAAGCCGTTACAGCCGTTAGTAACAGCTACAGCGGTAAACTAAAACATCGGCCATCATCCGTGGCCCATAACGAACATACCTACAAATTTTCAGAAAGATCGGCCCAGTAGTTTTGTCTGGAGCGAGTGGAACACATTTTGACCACGGACACACAGACAGACAGACAGACAGACACACACACACACACACACACACACACACACACACACACACACACACACACACACACACAGCATTTCTTCATTCCCATTCTAAAGTACTCCCTGTTCTATAAGAACTGGGAGTACAAAAACCATTACAGGCCGTTACAACCGTTAGTAACGGCTATAACGGGGCAAACTAAGACATCAGGCATCATCCGTGACCCATAATGAACATACCTGCTAATTTTCACAAAGATCGGCCAAGTACTTTCGGAGATATTCCATAAAGGAAAAAAAAACCGTTACAGGCCGTTACAGCCGTTAGTAACGTCTGTAACGGTAAACTAAAACGTCGGGCATCATCCTTGACCCATAATGAACATTCGTACAAATTTTCAGAAAGATCGGCCCAGTAGTTTTGTCTGGAGCGAGTGGAACACATTTTGACCACGGACACACAGACACACACACACAGACACACACACACACACACACACACACACACACACACACACACACACACACACACACACATACAGACAGCATTTCTTCGTTCCCATTCTAAAGTACTCCCTGTTCTATAAGAACTGGAGTACAAAAAGAAGAAGAAGAAAAGTGAACAGAAGAAAACGTTGTAAGAAAATAAGTTGTTGAGAAATTAAATCATGATACAAACAGTATAAAATCTAGGGGACTTTCTTTGAGCCTAAGGGAGGTCAAAAGGTGTCAACAATCAGAGCGGCCAGCTGTACTGCTTAATATCCTAAGCATTATCAGTCACATAAGTGCTGACAGCAGCTAAGAACTGTGCAGAACAGCCTTCACTTGGATCTCCCAGGAGATGCAGTCTCCCACTGATTGACCAAACGATGATACATGGAACAAATTGGTAGTGGGGAAAACAAGTGCAGGCTAACAATTCCTCCATCATTACATTAATGACTTGGCAAATATTAAAACAAATTAAGGAGGGGGGAGGGGGGGGGGGGGGGCGTACCGGGGAAGAAAGAAAACGAGAATGAAAACTCAGGGGAATATATTAATTAAAAAAATTCTTCACTAGCAGCATATGGGGACCATCACAACCCATCTCGAAGACGGAGCCATTCATTTTGCCTACTGCGAGGCTTTTCATCCGCTGGATCGGATATGTAAGTTGTGTGTGTGTGTGTGTGTGTGTGTGTGTGTGCGCGTGCTTGCGTCTGTCTATCTGTCTGTCTGTCTTTCGGTGTTGAGTTGGAGAATGGAAGAACTTGTGAATACGTAACGAAATAATGACAAGTACGGATAGTTCTTTCCATATGCGATTAACAGTAAGTTCTTGCTATATTCGAGTAAAAACAAACTTGTACATATATGCCCATTGAGTTGTCATTTCTATGTACTTTTCTGGTTTTAAGATTAAAAAAAACAACAACAAATAAATCAGATTTTTTTGTGAGTTTTCTCTCGCTTTGCGTGTGTGTTTGCGCGCGCGCGTGTGTGCATGTTTGCATGTGTGCGGCGTGTGTGCTTTCTCTCTCTCTCCTCTCTCTCTCTCTCTCTCTCTCTCTCTCTCTCCTCTCTCTCCTCTCTCCTCTCTCTCTCTCTCCATGTGTGTGTGTGTGTGGTGTGTGTGTGTGTGTGTGTGTGTGTGTGTTGTGTGGTGTGCGTGCGACACAAACAAGATAAATGTTGTCAGCAAAGGTCCAAGGTTAAGAGAAGCTAGCCATACATCGAGATTATTTTTTTCTTTCGTTCCATGGATCCAAAATAGCGACGTCTCCTAATTGGTCCACAGAATATCGTTATTCTAACTCTCCTAACTCACACAACTAAGATTTATAGAGGGTGGACGATCAGTGTCCTCGCCTTCTGCTCATCAGAGTTCCGTTTATGGAATCAGTGCTGACTGAATGTGGGAATGTACTCAGAATGGGCAATTACTTTTGTCCATTATAATATATTACTCGTAATCGTGTGACTCTTCTGTTTAGATTAATAGTATGTGTTGAAAATAATGGTAGTGTTCAAACAACAGCAGCAGCAACAACAAGAATAATGACAACAACAACGACTTGTAACGACAATAATAATGGGAGCGTAAAATACTGAAGAAAAATGCGAAATGATAATGGATAGCCCAAAAATATTGTCTCATAATTGCCAGGGTATTGGGAACTTTAGAGAAAAAGAAGGAAAGTGTTTCAACATCTAAAACAAAAGCAATATTCAATGCATTGTCTGGAAAATACATATTTTACGAAGAAGTTAGAACCCACATACGAGCTGAATGGAGATATGACTGTCCATTTTTCTTCCAACGAGTTTTTTTATAATTCAACTACAGCTTTGAATTTGAAATAGAATGATGAAGCATATAAAAGAAAATTATGTTTTCGTAGTTCTAAGCACGCTAGGAAGACAGTTAACATTGGTTAATATTAATTGCACAGAGACGACCCAGCTTCCTTTCAACATACACGAAAAAGAGCTGATCAAATCTAAATATCATTATTACTAGTGACTGGAATTCGGTTCTCAATCCACCCTCACATTGCGATAAATTAAAAAAATATATATCAGTAATGCGAAAGCCAAGGAAGAAGAAATAATTGAAACGTTGAAGCTAAGAGATATATGAAGAGAATTCAATCCAGAAGTTCTCAGATATATATCCACTGCATGCAAAGCTGCCTGGACTATTTCCTTGTTTCGGAAACAATAACTGCGAGTGGAAGCAACTTTGTTTTTTCTTTCTTTTTTTTTTTTTTCTTTTTTTTTTTCTTTTTTTTTTCTTCTAATTTCCCTGGATCATTAACAGCAACGTCCCCTAATTGGTCCACAGAATTGTCGTCATTCTAATTCTCCTAAATCAAACAAAAAGAGATACAAACAGGGGACAATTAGTGTCCTCGACTTTTGCTCATTAGAGTTCCATTGCTCATATCGAAGGCATCCACCACTTCCTGTTGCTCTGATTGGCTCTCTGTTTGTCCTCTGTACAAGGGCTGGCGGTCTATTTGCCACTCGTCGTCTAAAACTATCAAGCTTGAAAGAAAATCTGAAACAAGGAATGGAATGGTAAACAGTAAATAACAAACAAGTAAGCTAACTCTTTGTCTCATTATGTTTATAATTTCACGTCCATAACTCCAAACGAATGCTGCTTAAGACATCAAATCGCCTACCAGAAATGACAACGCAGAGCACACAGAGTAATTATTTCATTATAGAAATTCGAGTCATCCTACCTATTCGTTATTCATTATCAAGTTTGCAGCACACACACGCACGGTGGTTCACGCGCGGTATAGGCTATATGCAGCTATTGGGCTAATCTCGCTGTACAGGTCAGAGTTCGGGATACAGCAAAGGTCAAGCAGTAAGAACAACGTTTGAGCAGATAAAAATTACCCCAGCTCTGTCCAAAAAAAAAAAAAATTGAATGTGAAAAAGTTGATTTTATCCTGGAATTTGGGGTCAGTAAATTAATTCAATGCAATATGTCAGAAAAAAAAAAGCAGAATGATGCATGACTTGTGGACTCCTTGTGTTTCTACTCCATTTGTAAGGTATATGGATTTTGGAGTGAAAAGTTAAGCAGACAACTGGAAAATGAAGGGTTATGTGGATCTTGCATAGAACAAGAAATGGACATGAGTTCTGCTTCAGAGTCAGGTATGGAATGGATCAAGGGCTGGACTGTGCGATGAATAGGTATTGGTACTGGTTGATCTGATGATAAAAGCCAGGTGCAGCTTTGAGTGTAAAAATGAATATATAGCGTTTGGGGCCAAAGCTGTAATCGTGGACTCGGACATGAACAGCAGGCAAGAAGAGCTGGGCAGTCGAGCGCATTAAGCAATTCTCTCGTGACAGGAATGACTTTGGTACCTGAAAGTGGTTATAGTGGCCTGTGCCAGCGAACGGGACTCCACAATGGCAAACCGTGGGAAAGCGAGAGCTGATACTTGTCCTGTCACTTCTGCATCTCTGTACAAATGTAAGGATGAGAATGTGCACAGGTTTGGGGAAATCAAGGGTTTGGGGAAGCGCTGAATTGTGAAATGAGGGAAAGAGATATCACTGGAAGCGGGATTTACTGCATGGAGTGGATGACAGCGAGTGTACAGCAGACTTTCCAGAACGGGGAAAAAACACACAGAAATGATCAACAAGAGTGGCATGAGACCAGATATAATACTCCATCCACATTCTTCAAAACAAATGATTCTGATTGAACTCACTTTTCCGTGTGAAAGCACAATGGGGAAAACTCTGTGACACAACAAATCGTTTGCCTCGTTCCGAGAACAGACTACTGAGCTGAATTCGCTCCTGTGCCAATCTTAGTTTAGACACCATATCTCTTTCTCTTGCTATAATGCATCTCTCCTTCTCTCTCTCTCTCTCTCTCTCTCCTCTCTCTCTCTCTCTCTCTCTCTCTCTCTCAAACGCGTGCGCGCGCGTCAAAAAATAGACTTACTTTCCCACACCCACCACCAGAACTCATCAAAACCGTCGACAAAACCAGCACCGTCATGGCGCAAAACGGTGTGGGCGCTAGTGATCACCATTATCTCTCCACTTTTTCTTGTGCACCTGTGACCATTTTAGTTCTGACCCCAAACCTTATGCTGACATATGGAAATAATGTGTTCCCACAGGGGACGTAACTGTGTGATCTGCCGGCACGAAATGCCATCCAGGTAGCGGTTGTTGTTCTTTGCAGCAGCATCGTCATCGATAGGTCAGGGTGACATTCTGTGACGCAATAGCCCCCTTCACGCTTCCTCTCTTCCCGGCCCTCTCTCCTCTCTGTCTGACTCCCCATCCGCTCTTCGTATTCACGCAAGCACGCACGCACGCACGCACGCACGCACGCACACACACACACACACACACACACAAACACCGCGCGCGCGTACGCACACACACACACACACACACACACACACACACACACACACACACACACACAGGCAGACAGAAAGACAGACAGCAGACAGGCAGGCAGACTGACAGACAGACGGACAGATAGACAGCAGGCACACACACACACACACACACACACACACACACACACACACACCACACACACACACACGCAGAGAGAGAGAGAGAGAGAGAGAGAGAGAGAGAGAGAGAGAGAGAGAGAGAGAGAGAGAGAGAGAGAGAGAGAATGTCAAAACTAGGGTTTTGAGAATAACGCGTCCTCCCACTGCAAGTAGATGAAGCAGTTTATAAGAACGAAGGCCAATATATCTTCACCACAGCGTGTACCATTCAGCATGAAACCGTTGGTCAACATCACCAAAAGCCATTCCAGCAGCGACAAACGAACCAGTCAAGAGCCTTGGGAAGTGGTGTGGTGTCTCCTTGAAAGACAGAATGAGGGGAAAGGACGCCAACTAAATGGCATAAGAAAGCCTGCAGATGATAGACCAGCGTGGAGACTTGGAGACGCCCAAAGAGCCTGGACAGCAAGTTGCAAGTCTTCATCAACACCTGTCTTCCCCAGATCCTGCGCATCAGATGGCCGAGCGAATCTCCAACGAGGAACTCATGCGCCGGACGAAGCAAGACCCAATCACCAAGAGTATCCAGATGAGGAAGTGGAGTTGGGTTGGACACACCCTGCGTAGAGGACAGGACCACATCCCACGCCACGCCTTGGACTGGAACCCACAGGGGAAGCGGAAGAGGGACGACCAGTCACCACCTGGAGAAGAACTCTACAGGCAGAACTCAAGTTCACCAACATGACCTGGGGTGAAGCCATGAGAACAGCCCAAGACAAAGCGAGATGGAGATCTGCAGTGCGGGCCCTATGTTCCGATCGGAACGAAGTGGACTAAGTCAAAGTAAGTCAGTCTCTCTGGCAAATGTAAGGTCTGAAGTCTGCAGTTCACGCCTGATCCCGAAGCAGCTCTGGCTTCAGATGATATCTGTTATCAGCACTTTCACATTGGAATCATCATCATAATCATCTCATTCCCGTGACCTACGTGATCGTAGGGAGGAGTTGGGGGGTAGTGGGGTGGAGGTGGCACATGAGGGATGACTCCGTCGATCTTCTCCATCGCGGCCTGTCCTCTGCTTCTCGCAGGAGTTGTGGCAGCCTGAGGCTGGTCCATTCCATCACGTTCCCCGACCAGCTCTTTCTCTACCTGCATCTGTGCCTTCCTCAGAGGAGACAGAAATCAAATACAAAAGGAAGTGGCCCGGTGTTCTACCTGGTCTCACTGATGTTCTGTTCGACTGTCGCCAAGCAAAGCTGAAGCTACCCATGAAATCCATCCTCAAGGAGTACAAAGTGGGAAAAGCAAGTTCTCTGTGCATGCTTGAAGACTCTGCGAGCGATGGACTTGGCAAAGGTAAAACTTTAGAGCAGAGAAATAACAGTGCATACGCAAACCAACAGACAGGGACTGGGATGGACGGAAATGAAGTGATGGTCAAAGGTTTAAAAGGGAATGCAAAGATAGACTCGGTAATACAAGAGGTGTGTGTGTGTGTGTGTGTGTGTGTGTGTGTGTGTGTGTGTGTGTGTTGTGCATATATATGTGTGTGTGTGTGTGTGTGTGTGTGTGTGTGTGTGTGTGTGTGTGTGTGTGTATACGTGTGTGTGTGTGTGTGTGTGTGTGTGTGTGTGTGTGTGTGTGTGTGTGTGTGTGTGTGTGTGTGTGTGTGTTTCGTACGTGCGTGCGAACGTGCGTGTGTGCATTGTGTGCGCGCGCGCGCGCGCGCGCGCGCGCGTGTGTGTGTGTGTGTGTGTGTGTGTGTGTGTGTGTGTGTGTGTCTGTGTGTGTGTGTGTGTGTTCGTACGTGCGTGCAAACGTGCGTGTGTGCATTGTGTGTGTGCGAGTGCGCACGCGCGCGCGCGTGTGTGTGTGTGTGTGTGTGTACGTGCGTGCGCGCGCGCGCGCGTGTGTGTGTGTTAGTGCGTGCGTGCGTGCGTGTGAGTATGTGTGTGTGTGTGTGTGGGGGGGGGGGGGGGGGGGGGGTGATGTGTGTGCCCGCGCGTGCTTGTTTTCTCATTTGTAGCCACTCCAGTACTCTAACCCATGCCTCTCATTCCGACCCCGTTCCAGTCTACTCCGTACCCTGTCGTGTCCCGTCTCAACGCCTGGCAGCCGCAATTCATAGGGTTATCAATGTCTTTCATTCATCATTCATTCATGTCGTCCAGTCGTCGTAGCAGCATGCACGTATTTCCGACGGGGTGATCGGGACAGCTGGAAATATTCACCGGGTTTGGGGACCACGCGGCAGGCCTGCTGCTTGCCTTGACTTGTGCTCTTACTCGTGTATTTTTTACCACCAGGACAATTCATTACTCATTTAATTTTTTATTACAAACTTGTGTGCATGTGCCCTTGCTGCATTTGTCTGGCAGCTGTTGCTGGTTGTCGGCGCTTTGCTTCTGCGCTGCTCACTGATTACTGGTGGTGACGAGTTTGACACTTGCCTGAGTCAACAGACTTCTCCTCAGCCCTGGGCGCGTGGGCCAGACGTCCTCGAGCGCCAGTCTGACCGTCTTTTCATCGCTCATTCTCGCTGACGGTCCCCTGGCGGCGGCCTTGGCCTAGCGCCATTAATTACAAGGGCGGTAACGTTTTTTTTTTCATATCCCTCACGTCCTCTGGCACTGCACAACCCTCCCCCCACCCCCTTTGCACCCCCACCTCCATTTCCTTAAGTTCTTGAAGTGCTTGCTTCATCTTTTTGTCATATAGCAGCCATTCAGATTTCTTTCGACCACCCCTTCCCTCGTCAACCCCCCCCCCCCCCCCCCAAAGCCTTCTGAATATAGAACTCCCACGTTTTCTTTTGCCCAATTCAGTCGGTGCTGTCACTGGTGTTCCCAAGTTTTCCCTACACTGATCCCCTTGATTTCCATTACATAGATTCCCTCCCCCCTCCCTACACATCCCATTTTCCTTTCTCTTTTTATAGCCTTCACTCACTGCATGTCTTCGCCCCTTCCTCCTATCTATTCCCACTCACCTTTGTCTGTACACGCTTCCCCCCCCCCCTGTTCTCATTCTTTTCTCTCCCCCCCCCCCCCTTTTTTTTTTTTTTTTTTTTTTTTTTTTTTTTTTTTTTTTTTTTTTTTCCTCCAGCCTCCGCTGGCTGGATTCTCTTCTGGCCCAGCCTGTGACTACTTAGTCTGCTGTTCAGTGCCTAGTCTCTTCCTTTCACGCTCGCTGGCAGGATCTCTACTTTCCCAGCCTGTACAACTTAGACAGTGCTGTCAGTGCCACTGTTCTCATTCTTCAGCCTCGCTGCTGGAATTCACTTCTGGCCCAGCCTGTGACTAACTTTAGTCAGTGCAGTCAGTGCCATTTTTCTCTTCTTCAGCCTCGCTGGCTGGATTCTCTTCTGGGCCGCCTGGTGACTACTTAGACCAGTGCTGTATCAGTGCCAACTGTTCTCACATTCCTCCTCTCCTCCACCTCCCTCCCCCTCATCAGTCTGGATTCATTCAGCTCCCTCCCCCCCCCCCCCCCCCCCTCTTATTAAAATCATTTCTTAATTACTGGCGATCTGTTGAATGATATTATTCCCAGTTATTGTTCAGCATTACATCATTCCCGACAGCGACGGATCCATACTATCACAGAGGAGCTTACGTCAGAATCGGAGGTCGACGCGGGGCGAGGCAGATGGTCCGGCGTTCTTCACCCCCCTTCTGTTCGGGGCTGCCCCCGGCACCCCCCTACAGGAAAGAAAGACAACTGACAGGTCCCTTTCACATCGTTCTTCCCCAGAGAACAGGGAACAGGGGCATTCTGGGGCCCTTCCGCCCTCACCCAGTTTCGGGCGAAAGTAACCCAGAATGCCCCTTCCCTGTTTCTCTGACAATAAGACTTCATAACCAAAAAATACGATTATCTAAAACAAACATACTGTGTAAGGGTTTCCGTTTTTTATACTAATTTACTAAACTTATTAATATAAAAAAATGCAAAACTCTCGCATCGAGCCACATTACTGGATCACCCAAGGGTCCTAACTGAGACCCTATGGCGCCCTAGGGCCCCAAGCCAAGAATCCAGAGATCACAGAAATGTGGCTAGATGCAAGAGTTTTGGGAATATGCCTCTAATAGTGTATTTCAACACTTGTTTGCCTACAATTCAGTTTGTCTAATTTGGGGCAATTCACTACACCCCATTTTCAGTGGCCCTTCAGGACACACACATTGTGGTTTTGCTGCGTTTATAGCCACGCCAGTGACCCAGACATCACATAGTGGTTTGCGCGTTTATAGCCGCGCCACGTGACCTAGACGAAACACGAAAATGGGAAGGGGTCATTTTCTATAGGGCAGAGAAAGGGCCAAATAAGACGATACCAACCAGTCCCACACAGAAACCAACACAAAACCACCGCAGGATATTCCCAACTTTACACTTTTGGATTAATAAATATACTGTACAAACTGAAATCATTTATAATTAAAGGTTGTTTATTGCTAATTAGGGGGTGTTAATTAAAATTGTTTTTTATTCAAGCATTATATTTTTACAGGTAAACAACTACTGTGCTTTTAAAAGTAACTTTTTTAGTAGCTACTTTGTACAATATTTAATATAAAAAACTTTAGCAAATTAAACACAAAAACACAACTTATTAATAATCAATTTTCTCTCTACTGATCATAAATAATAATTCTCAGGGGAGGTAATTATAATTTTTTTGCATACTTAAAGGAATAAATTACTTCAAAAAAAATTAAAAAACAATAAAATAAAAAAATAAAAAAATAAAATAAAAAATAAAAAAATAAAAAAATTAAAAAAAAAAAAAAAAAATTTAAAAAAAAAATTTAAAAAAAAAAAAAAATTTAAAAAAAAAAAATTTAAAAAAAAAAAAAAATTTAAAAAAAAAAAAAAAAAAAATTTTGTTTTTAAATAATATTTTTTAAAGTCACCTTAAGCCACCTCATTTTCTTATGTTAAGTTTTTAAACAAGTCACTTCAAAGTTCATACTCAAGTTGTTCACAAGCAACCTCAAGTCACATCTAAGTTCTTACTTAACATCCTCAAGTTGTCCCTCAAGTCATCCTCACGTCATTCCTAAGTCCCCCAAGTCACATCTAAAGTTTGATTATTTTTTCTTAAACTAAGTCACTTCTAAGTTCATACTCAAGACATCCTCAAGTCATCCTCTAAGTACAACAAAGTTTCTATTGAAGTTATATTATAATTATAAAAAATACACGCTATGTTTTGATCTTAAATAGTAGATGTCATAATATAGTACACACAGCGCCTCAAACAACGCGTTCATCGTTGAGGGTGTCTTGCTCAGCTTCTCCGCATAAGATCTTAAGGAAGGTCTTACATCCGAACAACCGCCATGATTACAATTCTGGTCTATGGAAAAAAAAAAAAAAAAAAAAAATGTCTCTAAAGACTCCAAGTCTTTATTTATAGACACCATCATTTTATAATACGCCACATGATCTATTTTTATTTAAAAAATTTAAAATTAAAGTTCTTAATATATTATTTACAATTTTCACATGGAATCAAAAATAAAGCCCTATTGTTTATTTGCGTTTAGGCGTGCTGGTGTCCTTTTTCTGCATTTATTGGCTCAGAATTTTTTGATTGCTTTTGTTTCAGTTGCCATCGTTATAAATTTTATATAGCCGCAATAACTGCCCCCAACAGTCAGCAAATGCGCCAAAAATGGCACAGTTTTTTAAGTTCAATATTCCATGAAGACTTGGTGCCCTTTTATCACATGGAGGTTTTTTATAGCGGGCATTGAATTAACTTGTTATGCGTTGGCGGTGTTATGTTTCATGAATGATCATATCTGTAACGATTAATTTTTTTGTCTGTTCCACTCTGCTAATTTTTTTTCCTGCTTCAAACACGCCCAGGATTTTTAATGTCTCCAACCTGATTCAGCGTTGTCTGCTGATTTCCTGGCCTGGTTACTTTCTCCAACCTGATTCAATGTTTCTGAATTCTGATGATTTTCTGGCTCGGTCATTTTGAAGGAAATAAAATCTATATGATAAAACGTTAACAAACCTCATGATTAATGGCGATAACAATGTTCAAAATCTGTAGTATAGATCACACCTAGAGAATCTAATGACTTTGTTAAAACAGGATCATGCTGTTAAATCAAACGTAAGATCTTGTCAGAATTAATGGGAATCAAATCTACTCTACTGACTAGTTATAGTGTACAAACTAGAACCGTTTTGCCCCCCACTTTTCACCATTCTCGACCCCAGCTGGCGCTCAAACCTGTTATGATACTTTAAAATAGTCCTTGTGGGACATCTGTTGAATCTGTTCAATGCAGAATACAGTTCCGAGGAACTGTTTTGATTTTCTACCACAACGCTGCCAAAGAATACAACCTCACCTTTTGGGCATAACAGCTTGGCCACAACTATGTCATTCAGAAAGTTCAGGAAGGTTTAGGCTGCCTTTGTAAGCTGTAGGTGATCATCACTGTTCAAGTTTTTATTAAATTATAATAATTTATATTTTCTAAAATGATCACCGAAAAAACTGTTGCTAACCTTGATACCAACTGCAGTAATAGGAGGCCTAAGTGTAGGATACCGGGGGGGGGGGGGGGGGGGGGGGGAATGCTTGGTAATAGCTTGTTAAGAATTAAACCAGCAGAACTTGGCAAACCTAGACTATGAGGATTCAGCACAAAGCTGATTGCAATCAATGGTCAGCTTCGTTGCCACGAAAAGATTTTCTAAGTTAAGCAATGAATAATTCCAGCACCATAAAAAATATGTAAGAACAAAAAATAATTTTATAACAAAATGCTTCACACCCGATTAATGATAGCGGCCGCAGTGGTGAATGGCGCTTGCTTTTAGCGGCAGAATTTGTGCTTTATAAAACTGCGGGAGTGACAGCGAGAGAAAAAGACATAACAAGCTATGGAGCAACTAGCAGCTGCACAAGACGCCTATGAAAAGGCAGAACTTGAGCAGTTAAGATTTGAATAATGACACTAGAAAGACAGGGGCAATGCAGCTTACACATTTAAAGATGTTGATCAGCCAATAAAAGAATATTATCTTGTAACAGGCAAACCACTCGAAACATTGCCCCCACCAAAATTCAGCGATCTATTATCAACCCATCAAAAAACAAAGATGCAAGAAATCGCGTTATTGTCGTATGGAATGACAGCGTGTATTTGTTGCGCATAATATTGGCTGAATAAAAATGAACAAAATCTATTATACGCCAAAAGTAAATTGGAATGGAAATACGGCAATTAAAAAGCTAAAGCCACGCAGCGGTGGTCAGTGAACAAACAGCAAAGGAAATGTTATCTAAACAATCGATTAGGCAAATTTATTTCACCCTGCGCCCAAACGAAAACAGAGACCGCACATTTGGTGAACACAACTCCAAACGGACACCCATCAAATGGATCTTTCTATATTTACCCTCTGATAGGATTAGACGAAAAAGATATATAGTACCACTCACAGACATTGTTCAAGGGCTTCAAGATACCAAGATGCAGAGCCCAATAACGCAAAATCGTGCTTCTGCTGTTGCTGTCGCTATACAACTGATAAACCAACGAGGGCCCCTTAAAACTTTCACCTCGCATTATTCTATTCGATGTATGGAAAAGACTTAAAAGCAAGTGAATCAATTATTGATAAAACACAGAGTTACTAAAAGAAGAAGGCATTCCGGAGTTCACAGCTCACAGGCTTTAGTTGAAAACTTTAACAAACATATCGCTCGAAAGACTTTTCTCCTACCAGTATCACAGAGAGCTTATTGACAACTCTCGCAAACAGAATGGGTTAGAAGACAGCCCACAGTTTTGCGCTCAATGAATAATGAAGAATTTAAAAAAAAGGCCTAAAAACCAGTACAAGCACTCAAAAAGAAAAACAATAAATGTTGCTGAAGACATCCCAGTACACCCAGCAAACTAATACCGTTTGGGTTGAAAGTAAAGTGTACCTAAATTACCGGAGAAGCAGAAGGGGACCCTACGCATCAGGGCACCCGATCCAGTTTGGAGTGTTGACCCAAATGAAATAAAAATAAATTTAAAGAAGAATCCCCCGTGTATTATTTACGAGAAACTGACACCACAAAACAACCAAGCTCTCAAAGATCATATTGTGAAAGAAGAACCGGCAGATAATTTCCGCCAGCACTTTCCGCTTTAATAAATTTACGTAAACAAATTTTGGTTTAAACTGGAAGGCCAGAAAGGAAGCGCAGTAACGAAACAAGATGGTAAAGGAAGAGACCAAGAAAATGATACGGGAAACATTTCAGGCGTGTAATGCTATTAGGAAACATTTCGAGGATTAAATCAATGCATCTAAATCATCGCAGACACCTACAACTCAAACCCCCAAATGGAAAAGAATAACTATGAAATAATAAAAAAAAATTCGAACTCATCAAGCAAACATGAAAAAGATTAAATGAATAGGGATTAAGCTATGAATATGATCTATAATAAAAGTTGATGCAAAAAATAAAACCCCCTGTTTATGCGGTTCTCCAGTGCCCAATTGCATATGAAAACTCCGGATTAACAAACACCCGTTTTGTGTTGTTCAACTAATGACATCTGTTACAACTGTTGTGTTTGATCACATGTAGATTAGATCGCAGTTTTTACGTTGTCATGATGAAAAGTCTTATTGCCAAACAATGCTTCTTTGTGAAGTTGTCAAGTGATAATTGTTGACTGCACAACGCAGCGAGATATTCCCTTTGCTTTCTTAACATTCTCCTGGCTCGAAATACTGTACATTTTTTGACCTTAATAACACCCACATACTCCCTTGATCACCTTT
Organism: Conus ventricosus; assembly: GCA_018398815.1. NCBI lineage: Eukaryota > Metazoa > Mollusca > Gastropoda > Neogastropoda > Conidae > Conus > Conus ventricosus. The sequence continues at coordinate 2,363 of JAFLJL010000174.1, read as the reverse complement.
CCAGATAATTCATCCATCATCTTTCAAAAACCTTCTATGTTAGTAATTGAATGTAAAGGCGATTCCTTTTAGGGTAATCGGACGTGTCCATACCATCCTGCATGTCCATTAGCTACTTCCAATTCTTCCCATGTCTTAATAGATGTCTTCAGTAGGGATACTATGACAAAACTGTCTAATCAGTGTAAAGTACTCTTGACAACAGATACGAGGGCTTAACGTATCATAAAGAAACTCTACCTCAAAAAGCTCTGATAATTCTAAAACCGTAAACCCAATAAATACAGTTTTGTCTAATTTGACTTTCTTTTTTTCATCATTAGTGCCACAAGCTGATCATTAAATCATCTGAAGTCCTGATAATTATGTTTTGAGATTACTAATTGCTTCGTTCACTCTGGTGATCCCAATCCTAACATCTTTGCGCTTGTGCGGATACCTCCATAGTCTATTCCAAAACAGCTGTTGTTTCATCAGCATGAAAAGTCTTTTTCTGAAGCATCTGTGGATATTAGTTTTCTAGGTCAGTGTTTCTTCATGATGTATGGTTTCATGAACTGTTCTTGATCGAAAGCAATAATTACGATGAACACTAGTCACTTTCAACCATGTCCATAAATAAAATTGAAGACGTCTGTAATGGCAGACATAAATTTTTTTTTGCCTCGAAGATTAGGCACAAGTTAGAGGCCGGCTCTCTTGATCCATCTTTAGACTTTCTTCTGCTAATGGATAGGTCATTAAGCAGGTCTGGAGAACCTGAGGATAAGTCTAAATCAAACTTCTAAAGAAACCACCGCGTTGGTCAGGCGTTAAACTGCCCAACCACATTAATGCCATTTGAATATTATTCGGATTGTCTCCCTGTGAACATTTTAAAGTTTCGAATTGATATCGATTGCGCCATTGCCCAACCATACCAGAATTGTTTGCATCTAAATACATGAATAAGTTTTAGAACTTATACTCGGATCCTAATGAACCAATGTATTTATAGTTTGCTTTACAGTAATGATGGACCATACTAATTCCCCCCACCAACCCGTTTTTCAATCATCTGAATCATTGGTAAATCTGACAATAAATCAATCTGTACTCCAGTAAACTTTAAGAAAGCATCCCAACTCATCCCGGCGCAGAAATGTAATGCGCGGATCCAAACTGAATGTTTCATGCAGGTCTTTCTATAATTTTCAAAGACGTCCGCCAACAAACATACATCAGCCATCAAGTATGAATCATGATAGCCCTCCCATTTTTAAAACTCTAACTTCTGCCACGCATCTTGAGCATGCTGGTAATCAGAATCACTGATGTCCTTTCCTCTAAGACTAGAAAAGAACGCGCCTTTAGGCGGAAGTGTATCTTCGTCAACCTTTCCCAACTGTTCATGTACTCATAAGGATAAACGCCCTTTCTAACAAGGTCGGGTCAAAATATTCTTCCGTTATTGGCAGGACTTTAAGGACATAGCCAGTGCCTCTAATGAGCCCATCATGTGTTGCATAGAGTCATAAAAAGACATGTTATTTAGATTAAAGCACATGTACTTTTTCTGATGACTGTGCAATGCATGCTACCCTGAAGGCGCTGGTTACTGCTGCAATATAAGATGAGAGTCGTAACCTCGCAAGTTATGAAAGAAGATGGGCAGCTTCCATGTCTTTGGTTCAAACTTTAGTTGAAGATTGCATTTGTTATGCGCTGCTCCTCTGAACTTTCCACTAATGTGATCATGGTCTCTTACTGTGGGGTTTACACTCTTGGGCGTTAGCTCTAAACCGCAAATCCAACAATGCGTGCTGAGTCATACTGTTGTTGGTCTTCAGGCGCCATTATGATTTCAGATAAGTTTAGATTATTAGAACAGGCGTTACGCACTTGCTGCATGCGTTTTTAAGAATGTTTCTGCAGCATCTGGTCCTCTATATAATTCTGGTTCTGAATAAACGCCATCCGACCTGACAACGATGAAAGCAAATGAACAAATCTGATGATTACTCATTAAGACTGTTTTTCGAAGTTTTTGTGGTGCTGGCCCTTCATAAGGAACATGAGTGATTCAAAGTCTGCGTAAACTACGTATGGAGAATGTTGCAGTTTTTTCCAGTTCTTAAAACTAACTTTAGATCCTGGCGGGGCGTAGTTAGTTCTGTATTACAGTCTACAGAACTTTTACAATGTTTTATATGTTCACTCGCAGCTTGCACAGATGGAATTCTTGTTAAACATTTCTGCAGAATTCTTGTTGCTATTTTGTTGTAGTATAACTCAATAATCTACTTATTGTGCGTATCAATGTGAATGGGGTAGCCCCGCGGTGAAAAATTAGTAGTAAGTCACATGATTTTTGTCTGGTTCGC
>JAFLJL010000173.1:43336-49450 GCA_018398815.1 Conus ventricosus | reverse complement strand
CTGGGGAAGGATGTGGTGTGGTATAGTGTGGTGTGTGAGGTGGGAAGGATGTGGTGGGTTAGTGCGGTGTGTGAGTGGGGAAGGATGTGGTGTGGTATAGTGTGGTGTGTGAGGTTGGGAAGGATGTGGTGTGGTATAGTGTGGTGTGTTGAGGGTGGGGAAGGATGTGATGTGGTATAGTGTGGTGTGTGGGGAATGCGAAGGATGTGGTGTGGTATAGTGTGGTGTGTGAGGGTGGGGAAGGATGTGGTATGGTATAGTGTGGTGTGTGAGGGTGGGGAAGGATGTGGTGTGGTATAGTGTGGTGTGTGAGCTGGGGAAGGATATGGTGTGGTAGTTTGGTGTGTGAGGATGGGGGAAGGATGGGGTGTGGTATAGCGTGGGTGTGTGAGGGAGGGGAAGGATGTGGTGTGGTTATAGTGTGGTGTGTTGAGGGTGGGGAAGGATGTGGTGTGGTATAGTGTGGTGTGTGAGGGTGATGAAGGATGTGATGTGGTATAGTGTGGTGTGTGAGGGCGGGGGAAGGATGTGGTGTGGTATAGTTGGTGTGTGAGGATGGGGAAGGATTGTGGTGTGGTATAGTTGTGGTGTGTGAGGGCTGCGGAAGGATGTGGTGTGGTACAGCGTGGTGTGTGAGGGTGGGGAAGGTGTGGTGTGGTATAATGTGGTGTGTGAGGATGAGGAAGGATGTGGTGTGGTATAGTGTGGTGGTGAGGGTGGGGAAGGATGTGGTGTTGTATAATGTGGGTGTGTGAGGATAAGGAAGGATGTGGTGTGCTATAGTGTGGTGTGTGAGAATGGGGAGGATGTTGCTGTGGTATAGTGTGGTGTGTGAGGATGGGAAGGATGTGGTGTGGTATAATGTGGTGTGTGAGGGTGGGGAAGGATGTGGTGTGGTATAGTGTTGTGTGTGAGCTGGGGAAGGATGTGGTGTGGTAGTGTGGTGTGTGAGGATGGGGAAGGATGTGGTGTGGTATAGTGTGGTTGTGAGGGAGGGGAAGGATGTGATGTGGTATAGTGTGGTGTGTGAGGAGGGGAAGGATGTGGTGTGGTATAGTGTGGTGTGTGAGGAATGCGAAGGATGTGGTGTGGTATAGTGTGGTGTGTGAGGTATGGAAAGGATGTGGTGTGGTATAGTGTGGTGTGTGTGGGAGGGGAAGGATGTGGTGTGGTATAGTGTGGTGTGTGAGTATGGGGAAGGATGTGGTGTGGTATAGTGTGGTGTGTGAGGATGGGGAAGGATGTGGTGTAGTATAGTGTGGTGTGTGAGGGTGGGGAAGGATGTGGTGTGTTATAGTGTGGTGTGTGAGGATGGGGGAGGATGTGGTGTGGTATAGTGTGGTGTGTGAGGGTGGGGAAGGATGTGGTGTGGTATAGTGTGGTGTGTGAAGTATGGGAAGGATGTGGTGTGGTATAGTGTGGTGTGTGAGGGTGGGGAAGGATGTGGTGTGGTATAGTGTGGTGTGTGAGGAATGCGAAGGATGTGGTGTGGTATAGTGTGGTGTGTGAGGGTGGGGAAGGATGTGGTATGGTATAGTGTGGTGTGTGAGGAATGCGAAGGATGTGGTGTGGTTAGTGTGGTGTGTGAGCTGGGAAGGATGTGGTGGGGTATATGTGTGGTGTGTGAGGATGGGGAAGGATGTGGTGTGGTATAGTGTGATGTGTGAGGGCTGGGAAGGATGTGGTGTGGTATAGTGTTGTGTGTGAGAAATGCGAAGAATGTGGTGTGGTATAGTGTGGTGTGTGAGGTATGGAAAGGATGTGGTGTGGTATAGTGTGGTGTGTGAGGGAGGGGAAGGATGTGGTGTGGTATTGTGTGGTGTGTGAGGATGGGGAAGGATGTGGTGTGGTTATAGTGTGGTGTGTGAGGGAGGGGAAGGATGTGGTGTGGTATAGTGTGGTGTGTGAGAATGGGGAAGGATGTGGTGTGGTATAGTGTGGTGTTGTGAGGGTGGGGAAGGATGTGGTGTGGTATAGTGTGGTGTGTGAGGGAGGGGAAGGATGTGGTGTGGTATATTGTGGTGTGTGAGGATGGGAAAGATGTGGTGTGGTATAGTGTGGTGTGTGAGCTGGGGAAGGATGTGGTGTGGTATAGTGTGGTGTGTGAGGATGGGGAAGGATGTGGTTGTTAGTGTTGGTGTGAGAATGCAAGGTGTGTGTGTGTAGTGTGGTGTGTGAGGTATGAGAAGGATGTGGTGTGGTATAGTGTGGTGTGTGAGGGAGGGGAAGGATGTGGTGTGGTATTGTGTGGTGTGTGAGGAGTGGGAAGGATGTGGTGTGGTATAGTGTGGTGTGTGAGGTATGGGAAGGATGTGGTGTGGTATAGTGTGGTGTGTGAGAATGGGGAAGGATGTGGTGTGGTTATAGTGTGGTGTGTGAGGGTGGGGAAGGATGTGGTGTGGTATAGTGTGGTGTGTTGAGGGAGGGGAAGGATGTGGTGTGGTATATTGTGGTGGGTGAGGATGGGGAAGGATGTAGTGTGGTATGTGTGGTGTGTGAGGGTGAGGAAGGATTTGGTGTGGTAGTGTGGTGTGTGAGGATGGGGAAGGATGTGGTGTAGTATAGTGTGGTGTTTGAGGGAGGGGAAGGATGTGGTGTGTATAGTGTGGTTGTGAGGATGGGGAAGGATGTGGTGTGGTATAGTGTGGTTGTGTGGGTGATGAAGGATGTGATGTGGTATAGTGTGGTGTGTGAAGGTGGGGAAGGATGTGGTGTGGTATAGTGTGGTGTGTGAGGATGGGGAAGGATGTGGTGTGGTATAGTGTGGTGTTTGAGGGAGGGGAAGGATGTGGTGTGGTATAGTGTGGTGTTTGAGGGAGGGGAAGGATGTGGTGTGGTATAGTGTGGTGTGTGAGGGAGGGAAAGGATGTGGTGTGGTATAGTGTGGTGTAAGGGTGGGAAGGATGTGGTGTGGTATAGTGTGGTGTGTGAGGGTGGGGAGGGATGTGGTGTGGTTATAGTGTGGTGTGTGAGGATGGGGAAGGATGTGGTTGTGGTATAGTGTGGTGTGTGAGCTGGGGTAGGCGTGGTGTGCTATAGTGCCTGGGGTAAGGGTATTCCAACGTGTACTGTAGAGTGAAACAAAAGGCGGGAAATAGGGGTGGGGGGGAAATGGGTGAGATCAGGGAGGATGGGTGGGACGGTTACTATGTGGTGGGAAGGGGTGTGGTATGGTGCGGTGTGTTGGTATGTGGTGACGTAGAGTGGGGATGGGATGGATGGTGATGGTAGTGGTTTGGGGAAAGTGGGATGTTATAGTGGGGTGTGGCGTTTCATTTTGCGACGGGGTGTGGTATAGGTTGATGCGGTATGGAAGTGTTGTTTTGTAATTAATGGTGATGTTGGGTGGGGGGGGGTGGGTGGATGGGTGTGGTGCAACGTGTCGTCGTGTGGGTCCAGAGTGGTGAGTGTAAAGGCTAACCCCCATCCCTCACTCACTTCCCCTCTCATCCTATCATAAATCACACACACACACACACACACACACACAACACCACACACAACACACACCACACACCACACACACACACAATATATATATATATATATATATATATATATATATATATATATATATATATATTATATTATATATATATATATAATATATACATACAAAATACATCATACCACACACACACACACACACACACACACACACACACACACACACACACACACACACACACACACAGCAGACAGAAAGGAGAGAGAGAGAGAGAGATGAGAGAGGAGGAGAGAGGAGAGAGAGAGAGAGAGAGAAACAGAAAGACAGACAGACAGACAAGCAGACAGACAGGGAAAGAGAGAGAGAGAGAGAGAACACACACCACACACACACAACACACACACACACACACACACACACACCACACACACCACAGGCAGACAGAAGAGAGGAGAGAGAGAGAGAGGAGAGAGAGGAGAGAGAGAGAGAGAGAACAGAAAGACAGCAGGACAAGAAGCAGACAGACAGGGAAAGAGAAAGAGAGAGAGAAACACACACAACACACAACACACACACACACACAACGAACACCACAACACACACACACACACACACACACACACACACACACACACACACACACACAGAGAGAAGAGAGAGACGGGAGGGAGAGAGAGAGAGAGGAGAGGAGAGAGAGAGGGAGATTATAGAGAAAGTGAAGTAAGAGAGGGAGACAGAGACAGACAGAAAAACTGAGAGAGACAAAGACGGTTTATCTGAGAGATAGAGAGACAGAGAGAGGGAGACAGAGGGGACCGAGACAGAGGCAGGGACAGACAGACAGACACAGAGACAGACAGATAGAAAAGAAACAGAATTAGAGCAGAGAGACAGAAACGGAGACAGACAGAGACAGAGGACAGACAGAGACAGGCTCTCTGCGGGTGTTGGGAGACAGACAGAGACAGGCTCTCTGCGGGTGTTGGGAGACAGACAGAGACAGGCTCTCTGCGGGTGTTGGGGGGACAGACAGGGGACAGGCTGTCTGCAGGCGTTGGCAGACAGACAGAGACAGGCTGTCTGCAGGCGTTGGCAGACAGACAGAGACAGGCTGTCTGCAGGCGTTGGCAGACAGACAGAGACAGGCTGTCTGCAGGCGTTGGCAGACAGACAGAGACAGGCTCTCTGCAGGCGTTGGCAGACAGACAGAGACAGTCTCTCTGCAGGCGTTGGCAGACAGACAGAGACAGTCTCTCTGCAGGCGTTGGCAGACAGACAGAGACAGTCTCTCTGCAGGCGTTGGGAGACAGACAGAGACAGTCTCTCTGCAGGCGTTGGCAGACAGACAGAGACAGTCTCTCTGCAGGCGTTGGCAGACAGACAGAGACAGTCTCTCTGCAGGCGTTGGGAGACAGACAGAGACAGTCTCTCTGCAGGCGTTGGGAGACAGACAGAGACAGTCTCTCTGCAGGCGTTGGGAGAGGAGCAGAGCGGAGACGCCGTGGGTACTGACCTTGCATTGTTGCTGATCAGAAAATCGATAAATCAATACCTGCCTGCCCCGGCCACTGACACAGACATCAGGATTCGGGGGGGGGGGGGGGGAAAGAGTAGGGGGCCGACCGAAGAGGGGAGGGAGGGGAAGGGGGCTGGGGGCAAGAAGTAGAGGGATGAGAAGTGGGTGGAGGGGTCGTGATGGGTATGCTTCCCAGGCAAGTACAGCCTAATTGTCTCTTCTGGCGGGAACTGTTTGGACTCTGGAATTTTTCTTTTTCTTTTTTTTTTACTTTTTTAACCTGGCTAATTGGTTTTCCCTTGCTTCAGCACGTGCACGAACACACACGCTCACGCACGCACGCACGCGTGCATACACACACGCGCACACTCAACCAAACACAAACTACGCACACGTGCATACACACACGCGCACACTCAACCAAACACAAACTGTGACGTGCTCGTGTTCATGCATCCATACATGCTCAAACGTTACCGCTATTCTCGTTGTCAATATTCTCGTCAACATGATGAAGATGGTGAGGAGGAGGAGGAGGAGGAGGACGGTGAAGATGAGGACGATGGTCATCATCATCATCATCATCATCACATCATCATCATCATCATCATCATCATTTTCATGATTGCCATATTTGTTCTTGCTGTTATACTCGTAATTGTTGTTATCATTGTTCTTGTTTTCATCACTGTCATTATTCGCTTTTTTTTTTACACCAGCAGTAACAACAACAATGCACACTAGAATGGCACTGGGAAAACCGCAGACCTCCACAATGGTCGAACTTCTTTTGGATCTACTCTCTGAGCCCATTCATAGGTGAAACATCACTTCAACCAAGTAATACGTGTATGGACTGAAGGAATTGCTCCCCGGGTACTCCCCCCCCCCCCCCCCACTCCCACCTCCCTATCTCTTTACTTTTGTTCTATAGGACATTAAAAACCCAAAACATTAACTTTCGTGTCACTAGAAAATGTTAATATTGAAAAGAAGAAAAAAAACGTAGACGGTTTTTAATTCATAACAGTAATCTTTTTAAAGTTTTTGTCACTAGAAAGTGTTAGTATTGAAAAGAAACAAGATGCAAAGCATATAAACGTACTCCCAGTTTATCCTGAATACGCGTGAGATATTCCATAAAGAGGAA
>JAFLJL010000173.1:38336-40836 GCA_018398815.1 Conus ventricosus | reverse complement strand
GTCGACTGGACTATAAACAATATGGCTTGACTCGATCAATACTGTTGTTGTTGTTGTTGTTGTTGCTGCTGTTGATGTTGATGTTGTTGTTGTTGCTGTTGATGTTGTTGCTACTGCTGTTGCTGCTGTTGTTCTTGTTGTTCACGTGCTGTGACTGTAAATGAAAAGTGGTCGGTCATCAACTTAAACTCCAGATAAGTCATATAGTTTCAAGACAAACTTTTAAGTCATATAGTTTCAAGACAAACTTTTTTTCGTCCTTAAAATTTAATACTGACATTTGTTTACACTAACTTTCCTCTCATTCTTCCTGAACTGAATTCTCCCTGCCGAGCATAGGCCTACAAACGCTGCCACAGATATGTAGGGGAGATAAGATAAGATAATATTGCTTATAGCCCAGCCGACCGCAAAGGGCCACATCAGGGCTGTATATGTAGGGGAAGACATACATCAAGGCAGATAACTCCACATACCAGCTATAATTTTTTTTGCATAGCTTCAGGTCTTGTTCTGAAGAGTGCTGGAACCTGAATCTGAATGGAGTGGGCAGCACAGCCCGGTCCTAAGGGCGGCAATCGGTTTGTTTTCAGGCTGGTCTTTTAGGGTCTGGTATCGCCCCGGTTTGTTTGGCATTTTCATGGGGCATTCTTCCACAGGGCTTTCACTTGCTGGCAGCCCGGACTGGCCACTGTGGTCAGCTTGGCTAAAAACAAAATCTCTCTCTCTCTCTCCTCTCTCTCTCTCTCTTCTCTCTCTCTCTTCTCTCTCTCTCTCATATAAATTCGTTATAGCGCCCCGCTGCCAAACTGTTAAAGCGTCCGGCTAGGTAAGGAAGGTAAGATAATGTTGTTTATAGCCCAGCCGACCGCAAAGGGCCATATCAGGGCTGTCACCACGTTAAAATCAACTCACAAGTCATCACCAAAAAAAACTTTCACACATCTCTTTTAAATACATCTAAAAGCGTACCAGAAACTTCGTTAAAAATCTTTCTTCCGTAAAATCCTAGATCAGATGAATAATGTTGATCTCTCTCAGAAACTCGAAGATCACGTCAGGTGGGACGTCTCTGAACAGGGTTTTCATGGAGTCTGCTGTAAAGTGTTGATCTCTCACGTCGTGCAAGTCCCAACAATCTAAAAGAATATGTTTTACTGTGAATTGAACATGACATGGAATGCACCACGGAGTTTGTTCATCTTTTAAAAGATAAGAATGGGTATAAAACGAGTGGCCTGTGTGCAAGCGGCACAGGACTGTTTCGTCTTTAAACGAGTGGCCTGTGTGCAAGCGGCACAAGACTGTTTCGTCTTTAAACGAGTGGCCTGTGTGCAAGCGGCACAAGACTGTTTCGTCTTTAAACGAGTGGCCTGTGTGCAAGCGGCACAAGACTGTTTTGTCTTTAAACGAGTGGCCTGTGTGCAAGCGGCACAGGACTGTTTCGTCTTTACGGCCGCCTCGAGAACATACAGAGCTGACGGTCATAAGTTTGAACTTCCCGTAGGGTCGGATTTTAGCCCTCTCTATCCACTCAGCATTTGTGAAAAAAAATACTAATAATAAAAAGGTGCCTGATTAAGTTCCGTGAAGCTTTAGACGGCGGAAGTCGATTTTTCTTGCCCCTTAATTCTGACCATTTGTATTCGTGGAAAATTGCTAGAGCGTTGATTGATGTGCCTGCGGCTACCATTAAAAATCGTACTTCCACTCACAGTGGAAAAAGACACTTGAAATGAACCAAACTGTGTACATCAAGTGCTGCGCGGATGGCGCGCCAACACGGCAATAAAAGATATCCAGTGATAACTGGAGGGACAGGACATTTTCCAATTTAGCGACTTGCAACAAAAGGAGAAGCTCAGAGTGTTGGCAGATTGTCAAAACGATCAAAAGAGCAGGAGATGTGACAAAACCAGTAAAATAACGGCAATATCTATTTTCATAAATTTCTAAGTCGAACTGGTGTGGAAATCTCGTGGTGGACAAAATACTTGGGTACGGTGGCGGCGCATATAGAGGTCAGCCTACTGGAAGCATCACACATGATTTTCAATTAGGAGAGAAATATGTTCATCAACAATTTACAAAATAATCAATTTTGAGAAAAGTAACGTGGAAACATGAGCGTTCGTTTGTTTGAGCAGCTAGCCTGGGTAGGCAGTTTTCTTGGAGGGAGACGCAAAACCTCACATGTCACCGAGCATGCAATGCGCGGATCAAGTAAATGGGGGGAGGTGACGGCTATATACATGACACCGCCTGTAAGTTGACACTGTATGTTGTTCCAGTAGTCTACCAGATTTTGAATAAAGTTCGTAAGGTCCATAAAGTCCAATAGGGATCGATCCTCAAACTGTAGCAAACGAGAATGTGAACAATAGTGTGGAGATGTACCTTTTCAAGGTGTGCAGTGGTTTGAATCTGATGATGAACTGGTTTGTGACTTTGGCAGCAGTTTGTGCTTGCTATCTAAATAAAAATGCTTTTACTGTATATA